>JACEGR010003098.1:0-112339 GCA_014170235.1 Listronotus bonariensis | reverse complement strand
ATAATTTTTCATTAAAAAAAATATTGTCATTTCATAGTAAAAAGCGTGGGGTGCATTTTACTATTTTTTCATAACTTTTCCATCATAGATATTTGCAAATATAATAATTATAACATTTAATATATTTATCACCCCACGCTTTTTACTATGAAATGACAATATTTTTTTTAATGAAAAATTATTTTCTAATTTTTAGTTCGGTTGCATATAAAAGCGTGTTTTTTAAACTATTAATTATTTTTCATTTTTTAGTTTCTGCTACTCTTGACAAAATGGCGAAAAAAATTTTAATGAACAAGAGTGGCAAATTTTAAAATTTTTCCAACAGATTGCAACTCACTAAAAAATTTCTTCTTCATTAAGTAGCAAAGTTTGAAATTTTGCCAACAGATGGCAATCCAGGCAATGTTTGGACCGTTGCCAATATATTGCAACCCACTAAAAAATTTCTTCTTCATTTAATAGCAAAGTTTGAAATGTTGCCAACAGATGGCAACCTAGGTGTTGTTTTTATATTTTTATAATATAAAGGAAAATTTTTTTTCCTGGCGATCCAAAAAAGAATGTTAATTTTTATTAATTGCACATTATGTATTATGTATACATTACACATAATGTAATTTTTATTATGGAATCCTTGAACTAATGGTGCAACTAACCCTATATTTTTATTGTTCATAAAAATTGAACACCCATGGTGCAACTAACCAAATTGTGTAAAAACTAAAAAATTTCTTCTTCATTTAATAGCAAAGTTTGAAATGTTGCCAACAGATGGCATCCTAGGTGTTGTTTTTATAATATAATGGAATTTTTTTCCTGGCGATTCAAAAAAAGATAACGGGATACTGTTTTTAAATTATTGCATCTTCATCGGTCCTTGACACGTGTGCAAAGTTTTAAAGAAATCGAATAGCTGGAAGTTGGTTAAAATTAGGCTCAAAGATTCCGTTACATAGATAGATAGATAGATAGTTACAACCCAAGTTAATAAAAGCGTGTTAAAAACATTTTTATCGTGTAACTATTAGCTCACGTAGCAAAAGTGCTATAGTTGCAAGTTTGATAAAACATTTACAAAACCTTTTTATAATAGCTCTAAAAAGGTACTTTTAATATCTCATTTCATCCTAGTAACAGAGCTGTTCTAAAACAGTTTTTTAAATGTTTTTTTTTTAATTTTTATTAGACACTTATAAATGTTCTAAAAACTGTTTTATTATAGCAACAAGCAACATTTATAAAGCATGCGTCTAACAGAAAATTTGTTTTATAACGCGCCAAATCCGTGCTTATAAGAGCTGTAAGAACATTGTGAAAGTGTTTATAAAATACTGGATGTTTTATAAATACGTTCTGTAAACGTTCTAAAAGTCATTATAAAACTTAAATTGTTAGTTGGGTTATTACAGTACGAGGTGTTTACGGACGAGACGACGCAGGAGCCGAGTCTGGAATATAAACGACTACTGTTATAACTCCTAACGGACGTATATCTTATGATATTTTATTTCATACTGTCTTTATGAAAATTAATAAATATTATTTATAAAATTTTAAGAGAACATGTTGTTAGTTTCAAATTGTTTCACTTAAATTACTTGGGTAACATCCTTGTTCTCCATATCATAGGTAACTATGATTATTCTTCGCTTGTCACTGTCAAATTGATAAAAAAATATTATATTAGTTGTAGCTCCTAAACGGTATTAAATATGTAACGCTAGATAGGTCCAAATTAAATAGAAATTACCAAATTTTCTAAAACATAATATTTTTTAAAATGTAACCATAAGTCCGTTTTATAGTAATTGATTTTCATTTACTAAAGTTGGTAGAAAAATATATTTTACAAGTAGAAGTTCCTAAATGGTATTAAATAGGTAACGCTAGATATAGGTTTAAATAAAATAGAAATTACCAACCTTAGTATAAACTAAATACTAATGTAATAGGAAGTCTGTTTTGTAGTACTCTAATCTTTTTTATTTACTAAAGTTGGTAAAAAATATATTTTAAGTACAAGTAGAAATTCCTATATATCCTAATATCAGATGAAAATCGCTTAATATATGAGTATTTAAAGATTTAATTATATTTTGGCATCCAAAAATGACATAAATCAAGGCATAACGACAATGATCACGTGGACATTTATAATGATACATGACAGCGTTGCTAGGCAACACATTACGGTACCAGGTACCGTAAATGAAATTTACCGGCCCCAAATTAATACAGGGTAAGTGGATTTACTGGACAGTATGAAATAAAATAAATTTTCATTTTTATTCCAACATTGAATAAATTTATCGAATAATGTTTAGAGATCTTTTTGTAAAGCATAATTGTTTCTTAAAAATAGTTATTTGTTCTAAAAAGATATTAGTTTTAATTCCATTCATAGTTTCGCCGACAATAGTACCCTTCACTCCAGTTTTCAGGTTCCTAAACCCATCACTAAACCTGACTTGAAAAACAAACGCAGAGCCATGCAGATATCTCTTTCTCAGGATCTTAATTTAATATTGGATTGGGGCGCCAAAAATCTCATCCATTTTAATGCATCCAAAACACAGTCATGTTCCTTGTCGCGAAAAGAGTCATCAAATACTCATCCTCTACTTATGAGCGGCCAAGTTCTACAGAGCAAAGACACCTTCAATCTCGTGGGCGTCACATTTGAGAGTAACCTTGACTGGCATAAACACATTGTATCTATAGCCACGGCAGCTTCAAAAAGCTTGGATTTCTCTTTCGAGCTAAAAAGTATTTTTCCGCTTCTAATTTATACACTTTATATGTTTCCCAAATCCGACCTCCCTTGGAATATTGTTCTCATATCTGGAGCATGGCGTCCCCAACAACCCTGAGCATTCTTGATTCTATTCAAAGAAGAGCTGTTCGTCTCATTAATGATCCTTCACTTACAGAAAGGCTTCCCTCTCTTGCCCATCGTCGGGCTGTGGGCGATTTATCGCTTTTTTATAGGTACTTCCATGGCTTCTGCTCTGAAGAATTGACCAGTATAGTTCCTCCACTCACGGTTCCCAACAGAGAAACTCGTGGTTCCGCGCATATGCATCCCTATACGGTCCAACTGGACAGGCCCCGAACTTCTCACTTTGTTCGTTCTTTTATCCCTAGAGTTTCTAGATTGTGGAACCTGCTGCCCGCGGAGGTCTTTCCTTCCCCCAAATCTTCAAGTATTTAAGTCCCGTGTCAACAAACTCCCTCTTACCTCGCTTAAGACACCCACGGTACGTTAGTATTTAGGCTTTTAGCCTTCGTGGTTTGTCCAAAAATAAAAAAAAAAAAAAAAATGGTAGTTTAAAAACTCCAAAATCTAAGTGACAAAATTTAAAAAAATAATAAATAATGTTTAAGGCCCGATTACAAGAAAACGACTCGTTCTAAAAAATTTACCAAGAAAGCTTTTTTCTAAAGAATGTTATTTCCATCAAAAATATGAATTACTCACACCTCTAGGGCTAAAAATTTCAGGATATTTTCTCTTGTGTGACTTATATATGATATAACTCACTTATCTAATAAATAACTATTATGTACTTAAAAAAACACTCAGAGACGTTAACTAACCAAAATTACCACAAAGTGTCTCAGTTACTTTTCAGCTTAATGAGCGATTTCACTCTTTAATCATATGTTAATTATGTTTTTCGTAAAAGCAGCTCTCACAAGATTAAACAGTATTTTATTCCGCATGCTTTGGCTTCTAATAGGCGATTAGTAGACATTTTCGCCACAGCGAACATGATTATGTTTTGAAACCCTTAAACTAAACAAGATTTTTGATGCCCAAGTTTAGTATTAAGGGCTCCTAAGGGGTTTTACCCATCAAAACACGAGTATAAACCCCAACTTTTATTTCGGATCGTGAATTTTAACATGTTTATCTCGCCACTGCTTGGTGGTGAATGTTTTCTCGCATATAAAACAAGGAAACGGTTTAACCGTTTCGTGTATCCTCATGTGCACCCTCAAATTGTACTTTATTTTAAAACCCTTATCACAAATATCACATTTGAATTTCGTTTCGTCAGTGTGAACAAGCGTGTGCCGCTTCAAGTTTTGTTCAGTGTTGAAGCCTGAGCTGCAAACGTCACATTTGTAAGTTTTTTCGTTGCGATGCTTTTCCATGTGTTCTTTCATTTTCTCCGTGGAAATTCCTAGAGGTAAAAAACATCTTTTCACAAATATGAATATTTCTTATGTCCAATAAAGACGCATAGATATACATAGGCTTTTATCTTTTTTTTTTTTTTTTTTGAGCTTTCGTATTTACAGGGTGTAATGAAAATCCTTATGCAAAAATAAATTGAATGAATATTGTTTTTATTAGCGGACCTTCATAAATGACTAAGTTAAAGGTAATACTTTAAAATGTGAAACTTTCGTTTTTCTAAAAGCTACAGTTTTTTAATTTTTTTCAACTCGACAAGAAATCGTCTGATCGATGTGTTTTTTTTTACTTTTTTACTATAGACATTAAATTATTTTCACAACACCCACACAAAAAAAACATTGCCAGAAAAAAACTCCATATTTTGCAATTAGGCTTAGTTGCTTTAAGGCAACAATATATCTCTGACTAAATAAATAATAGTTTAAAAACTAAAAAAAACACGCTTTTATATGCAACCGAACTAAAATTAGAAAATAATTTTTCATTAAAAAAAAATATTGTCACTTCATAGTAAAAGCGTGGGGTGCTTAATATATTAAATGTTATAATTATTATATTTGCCAATATCTATGATGGAAAAGTTATGAAAAAATAGTAAAATGCACCCCACGCTTTTTACTATGAAGTGACAATATTTTTTTAATGAAAAATTATTTTCTAATTTTTAGTTCGGTTGCATATAAAAGCGTGTTTTTTTAGTTTTTTAAACTATTATTTATTTTTCATTTTTTAGTTCGATATGCATTTATGTATGTATAAAAGTTTGGAATGTTGCCAACAGATGGCAACCCACTAAAAAAATTTTTCGCCATTTTGTCAAGAGTAGCAAAGTTTTTCAGATGGACTTTCTGAAAATAACCTAATATAAAATTTGAGTAAAATCGATTCAGATCGAACTCTTGAAATGGCCGGTGGTTGGTACCACTGGGACGTACAGGTGACAGATGACACTTGGTGGTATCAAGCAGTGGTTATAATAATATAATGGATTTTTTTTTCCTGGCGATCCAAACCAGGATAACGGGATACTGTTTGCAGATTATTGCATTGTCATGGGTCCTTAATACGTGTGCAAAGTTTCAAAGAAATCGAATAGCTGGAAGTTGGTTAAAATTAGGCTCAAAGATTCCGTTACATTCATGGATAGATAGATGGATAGATAGTTACAACCCAAGTTAATAAAAGCGTGTTAAAAAAAGGAAGAAAAAAGTTATTTGATTTCAAATTCCTAAATATGTAGAATTCTTAAATTCCTAACAAAAACTAGCTATTTTTACTTCTTAAAACAAATTTTAAAGAAACAATACAAAAATTTGGTTTTAAAACATACCAAGAAATTAGGCAAACTTAAAATACCACAATTAGATAACTGTTTTTTAAGAAATAAAACTGGTTATTAAAACCAGATATTCGAATATTATTTTAGTACTTAAAAGTACGTTTAGATTTTTTTAAATCTTTCCAAATCCTAGAATTATTTTAGAATTTGAAACGATTTGGAAGTGTTCATATTTTTTTAGTCTAGTATTTGTTAGGATTTGAATTACATATTTGTTAGTATTTAAAAGGATCTGAAATGATTAAATTATAAAAATCCTTTTAATCCTTTTTCTTATTTAGGGATTTTCCCTAGTATGGTTTTATGGTATGGACAGACTCCACTTCCCATGGCGCAAATTTGGCCTATCGAACGCCGGCTGACTCGCATTTCGTGAGTCATATACTCACGAAATGCGAATTGCGTTCCTATCGCCTCAATTCTCGAATGATATATTCGAAGTGTGACCAATTAGAACACGTTCCGCAATTCACAAATTTCATTGTGTCAGTATTTGAACTAAGCTTTACGCGGGTCAGCCGGCGTTCGATAGGCCAAATTTCCACCATTGGAATCGCGTAGGTGTGGTCAGTACTAGTCAAAACCTGGCCGTCACTGACTTAACTGCAAGGTACAAGGCTACAATATATACAGGGTGGCTCGAATTCGACGCTCATCATTGGGATTTCGGAAACCGTAAGAGATGCAGGATCGGTTAAATGGAGGCAAAGTTGCGCAATTTGATGCTCAATAAAATGCCGTTTTGTGTTTTAAAAAATTCCGGTACTTCTGAAGATATTCGAAAAAACCGGAATTTTCAATTTTGGTTTCTATTGTTTCCTGGCTATATTTGTTAAGATACCAAAATGAAAAACACGTTTTCATGGCCACTTTTTCTGCTCTATAATTCAGTGTGATTAAATATTGAATCTGACGTTTCGGCTTCTGGCGACCATCATCAACTTAATTTTTTAAATACGGACCTGATATTTTTTCAATTTAATTGAATCCTTTCATCACTCTTAAAACACTATATATCGCCACTTTGATATTTGCCGACGTTTCGTACAGACAATTCCATCACCAGAATATTGAATATTTATTTAACCATAATACGGCCCTAAACTACATTTTTAGGTAAAAAGGTAAAAAAAAGAATAAACTTATTACAATAGGTGGTATTTATTTGGGTACATGCCAAAATAAAATTAAAGTACTAAAAAACCAAAAAAAATTAAACAAGTAAAAAGATAATTAAAAATCGACGTTTCGTGTTATGACATTTAATGTCAAAGTTTTCAGAATATCCGAATATCCTAGAAAAACAGAAAAATATTGAATTTTAAAACCTAAATAATAGTAAGTTTTTATTTTTATTATTTTATTCCATTTGTCTTGACAACGGTGGCAGATTTGCCACCGAAACGTCGATTTTTAATTATCTTTTTACTTGTTTAAATTTTTTTTGGTTTTTTAGTACTTTTAATTTTATTTTGGCGTGTACCCAAATAAATACCACCTATTAAATGAATCCGCCAAACTACAGAACATATCTTCAAACTTATTACATATTCATAATGTTTTATTGCAACTCATTGATATCTAACAGCGGAAATTACTTTATTAACGGAAACTAACCAGCAGGTACAAATTCAAGGAAGAACTTCATTTAATGTATGGATTGGTATGTGGAGGAACAAAATTATTGGACCTTTCGTTTACGAAGGGACCTTAACTTCCGAACGATATCTAAATTTGATTAGGAATGATGTCTTAGACGCCCTAGATAATCAACCTTTGGCAGTATTTCAAGAAATATGGTGGCAGCAAGACGGAGCTCCTGCCCACAATGGAAGGGAAGTAGCTCAATTCCTTTATCATATATTTCCTAATAAATGGTTTTGCAAGATGGTCCACTAGGAGCCCAGATCTTAGTCCCCTAGATTATTTCCTTTGGGGATATCTTAAGAACCGTTTATTTAAAAATGCACCTCACGACCTTTAAGTACTACGACAAAATTTGATAAGGGAAGTCGCTGCCATTCCTGCGAGAACAATTAATCGAGCTGTATTAATAATACATAAGCAAAGCAAGAAAATGCATTGAGGCGGAAGGTTATCTCTTTGAACACTTATAATAGTGATTAAATTATGTTTATTTTTAATATGGGCATCAAGATAGTATTACAAATTGTTTATGTAATCTGATTTGTTGTCTACCTTTTTGTATCTTATGTCTAATATTCATGAAATTTTCGGTTAATAAAGTAATTTCCGCTGTTAGATATCAATGAGTTGCAATAATAATGTAGTTCAGGGCCGTATTATGATGAAATAAATATGCAATATTCTGGTGATGGAATTTTCTGTACGAAACGTCGGCAAATATCAAAGTGGCGATATATAGTGTTTTAAGAGTAATGAAAGGATTTAATTAAATTGAAAAAAATATCAGGTCCGTACTTAAAAAAATTAAGTTGATGATGGTCGTCAGAAGCCGAAACGTCAGATTCAATATTTAATCACACTGAATTATAGAGCAGAAAAAGTGGCCATGAAAACGTGTTTTTCATTTTAAGTTATCTTAACAAATATAGCCAGGAAACAATAGAAACCAAAATTGAAAATTCCGGTTTTTTTCGAATATCTTCGGAAGTACCCGGAATTTTTTAAAACGCAAAACGGCATTTTATTGAGCCTCAAATTGCACAACTTTGCCTCCATTTAACCGATCCTGTATCTCTTACGGTTTCCGAAATCCCAATGATGAGCGTCGAATTCGAGCCACCCTGTACAGGACGTTTCTTAGTTGCGGTAAAAAAATAAGGGCTAATTTTTATGCTAGTTCTACGAAAAGTTTATATAAACATAGAAGGAAGATACAGGGTGGTAAACACAACATTGTAGCTTTGTTAGGTTAAGTAGTTAGTACAGATGGTTCCAGCTCTAAACTATTTTTAAAAATACCTACCACAAAGGTAACAAACATGCACTTTTTAGGTGGTCTATGAAAATTCAAATAGTGCGTCCATTTTTCGTCCTTAGAAGTAAAGGTCATGTTGGTACATTTTGAACAACGATAGGTGGAAGCCTTTGGTCTGCTATGCTTCATTTCATGCCACCGGAACTGGTTATAGGTGGAATTCAAAAATACCTTTCCACAAACTGAACATACATAGGGTGGGGAAGGTTCTCCGAGACATATTAGGATTCTTTTTAGGTACTCTCGGGTTGTTTTTAGTGACCCCGTTATATTTCGAGTACTACCTTCCAAAACACATCCATCCTTTCCTGACGAATGCCCTGGTTCAATTATAATTCTAGTTGCTAAATTTTCTCGTGTTTCCTTACATTTAAAATTCGAATTAATATGAAAGCAAATATGTTGGCTAATATCACTTTTATCGACCGGAAGAAGACAAAACTGACAGCATGTTTCTCTGAGACTATTGTGAGTACATTGGGGCATTTCTTGACTTTCGGTAAAGGTAGCTCTACATACTAAACAAAGCTCCAAAACCATAACGCAAAGATTTTGAAAGTGGTCGTCCAGAGTGTTTTTGTTTTGGAAAATTTGACGGCAAACTGTGCAGAGAAATTTTAATTGTTCTTTGGATTTCCTAAAATTCATTATTTTATTTATTTTCAAGCACCAATATACAAACAGGCGGAGATCGGTTAAGCAGTCAAGTGCGTAAAAGGCACTTTCGGCACATGTTAGGATATTCTTTTCTACAAGAAACGTAAGGAAAACATATATTTTTTTAAATTTTAACACAATGTACCTCAAACCCAACTTGTTCTTATTAATATTAATGGTAAATGCACAATTTGTGGCATTTGGCAGGTTAATAGCAAATTATAGGAGCTTTTTGTTGTGGAAATATTCTTGTCTGCGGAATGTATTCCTTCCACCTCTTTAGTTGGTTTGGCAAAGGCAAAATTTTCGTTTAAAACATAAAGTCCATGAAAATCCTTTATTGAGACTAGCTAATTTATGGTTAGATATTTTTGTATTATTATTTATTTATTAATTTATTACTAGTAGATTTATTACGGTAAGTATCAGGTAAGCAAGGATTTTACAAATATAGTCCGAATCGCTCTTAACGTGCGGGTCCAAAGGTCATTATGCATATGAATCAAATTAGAAATAACAGTGGCTACCAAAATATTGTTTACTTCAGCATTTGACATTTTGACTTTGACACATTAAGCCTCGTATAGATATGAGCGTATAAATTTGATTGCGTTAAACCTTAACTCGATGATTGGGTAACGACAAAGCAGGGTTGGGCAAATTTTGCTTTTTATTAAAAAATTCAAAAATCATTTATTGTTTTTAAAAAATCAGGAATTTTTGATTTTTTTATTCTATATTAAAAAAATATTAATTCGCTTTTTAAAAATTATTTTAATGTCAGTCTAAAAATAAGGATTCAATTTAAAGCTGAAATATTTATCAGAGCAAACTTTCTTGCCACAAAAATTCTTGTTTAGTCTTGTTTTTAGGACGTTTAACGTAAACGGAATAAAGCGGTGGTTATTACAAAATAATAAACCAGAAATAACAAAACAGCTGCCAGTAATAAAATAGTTTCTGTGCGCAACTGCTTCATCTGCGTCAGTAGAAAGAATATTTAGCACTTTTGGCTTTGTACATTAGATATTAGGAACAAGATAGGCATAGAAAAAGGAGAAAAACTCGTATTTTTGTTTAAACTATTCAACTAAAATACAGAAACATAAAGTTTATAATAATATACCTATTTTTTAATTATTTTAAGATGTTGCGATATACTGTTTATTTTTGAGAATATTTTTTTGCATGACAATATACAAAATTTCCTACGTAATAAATCAAATTCTGTAGTAATATCTTTTGCTTAACTTTCACTATCACTAATAGGATCAATAAACTGTACATCTTTTTTTATATTTCGAGCCATCCCTAAATGTGGTAAATATCTTTAAAAATTTCTAACATATATCGTTTATTTAAACCAACCTTTAAAACCGCTGTGTTATATTTTAGTCTATGTAATTTAAAAGTAGTGTCCCTTATTTTCATTTTCACACACTTAAATCACTAGTCTTTCGCTTGCTCGCCCATTTTTTCTCTTTTTGTTTTCAAATAAGATTGCAATTTTGTCATGTATAACCTTTGGCACCATTCTTAAACCAACTTTAAGAGCTCTGTTTACATCTTTTTCTATATTTTCGGGAAATTCTATTCTTCCTTTCTTGTTCTTGAAATAAATATTAGGGCTTAAAACTATTTTTCGCTTGCAGATAAAGAAATGTACAGAAAAACTTTGTATATTTATAATTTTAAGTTTAAACTATCAAACTGACATTAAATGTCATCCATTAATCAAAATCCTTGTATTTTGATTGTTATAGAGCCACTTATAATTATGATTGTATCCCTTTTTTGTTCTTAAAACCTGCATATATCTGTTTCATTTATCTTACGCGATACATTTAAAAGGTGTTAATAAACAAGTTAAAATATATTGTAACTACAAAAGTTTGTCTTTGATTAATTGATACACCCGCATGATAAGAGCGATCTGTACTTTAGTATTCTCTTAGTTTTAACTGGCTTATTAGGAAATGCCGAAATTTTGTATGTGATCTTATCAGTATTTTTAAAATTTCCGTTCGAAGTACGGTAGCTAATGAGCGTCACGCTTAGACCGCGGACAGAGCGTACGGGATGCCGGTGTTTGTATTTTTGCAACGGATTTTAAGGGTACATGTTCGTCCACCCGTCCATTTGTTTACTGCGCGATGTCGTAAAAATCCGAAAAATGCTTCTTGCCACTGCGGATCTAAATATAGGTTATCTCAGACAGGAGTTTTTCGCATGGTTTTTTTCAGGGAAATAAAAGCATTTTGTTATGCCAAATGTGGTCTTTCGGATGGAACACTATCTAAAATATAATTATCCCATACATAACTCGTGGTCCAAGAGCCCGTGAGCAGCAGACCTTCGTCATTTTGTAAAAGCTGAAAGTTTGTTAGCACATGCTCCCAACATAGGTAGAAGCGATGGTAGACTATGAACTTTGACTCATAGTGGCAAAGCTAAATTTTACATTGTATACTTGGGTACCTATTAGAAGATATTTCCTTAGACGCCAGACAGTTTTGACACTTCCAACCTACTGACAGACAAATATTTTGGGGTGGTCCAATAGTCCATTAAAGACCAATATTTCTGTTACTTGACAAGATATAACAAAGTGTTGTATAAGATTTGTAGGGTTTCCGAATGAAAATGTCCTAAAAATATTTTGATGTATACAGAGTGTCCAAAAAAAAAGTTATTGCTTTAAGGTTAATTAAAAAAAAGTTTTTGAAACACTCTGTATACATCCAAATATTTTGAGTACATGCCTATTTAAAAACCTACAACTCTTATATAAGACTTTTTGTCATATCTTGTTAAATACCATTGAATCACTCCAAAATTTTTGTCTACCAAGGGGTTGGAACTGTCAAAACTGTCTGCCGATTGGGAAAACTTCTAATAGTTACCCAAGTAATATATATAAAATTCAGCTTTAAAAAATAACGAAGTTTTTGTTTTCATTAATTAACCTTTGGTACCTGGTACCTGCCAAAGCCACTCATTGAGTCAAACTTCATAGTCTACCATTGCTTCCACCCATGTTGGGAGCACGCACTGACAAACTGTCAGTTTTTACAAAATGACGAAGGTGTGCCGCTCACGAGCTCTTACTCTATCGGTTTTGCTGATTTTGTCAAAAACTGCGGTTTGCAGATCACCTCCTCAATTATTATGCAATAAATGTCAGATGTTTATTTTGTAATTTCTTTTTCCTACGACCACTTGTGAAAATAGCAAATAGCACACTGATTTCATGCATAGAAAATGCGTTATATCACACTAGTGTTGCAAAGTACTTTACAGCACTAGTGTTGCAAAGTACTTTACAACACTGGTGTGATACATATTATGATGTCATTCTAAAAACTGCTATTGGTTTTGCAAGTGACATATTTATTGTAGTGACAGTAAAAAAACTTTTATTTACCTTAAACGGTAGAACCCAAATTAGCGAAAATCATCTTATTTTATATTTATTAAAATTTACGAAAAAATAAAAACATAAACAAAAATAGACATAACCACAAAAACAACTTTCACTGACTGGCACAGTGTTGTCAGGTAAGTAGATCAAATTTAAAATCTCCCTTCTACCTTTGAGCACGTACTTTATAGAGGCAGCCTTGCCGCTTGACCGTTCGACCTAAAGCGCCAGAGAAAAAGCCTATAGATCAAATTCCTTCCTCTCTTTCTTCGTGTACTCAAACAACTAGTTAAATCTTTTTTTTTTAATCCCTAATTAAACCTAAGGCTAATACACACTTTATGAATCCACTTTCTTTTATCCATTCATAAATAGAATCAGACCCTTCCGACGTTGCCAAATGCTTTCCATATTTTGCATGGTAACTGACGTTTGGTAGTCGTTTTTTCCTTACTTTAAGGACTTTAGGTTATGCATTTACAATTTTCATATTTTTTATATTTTTTCTTAAAAATATGAGGAAAAACTGTTATTTTTACTTAATTTTACATGTGATGTTCAGTTTCATTAACTCGTTTTACCAATTTTACCCCACCCAGCACCCCTTTTCACTCCCCGGTCCCGTAAGTTTATTTACTGATATTTTTTAAAAAACGGAATATTTTGGATATGCACCACTTACGTTTTATTTAGAAGAGTGTCTAAAATATGTAAGAATCGATAATTTTTAAAAACCTTTATAATAGCAGAAAACCGTATTAAACTATTAGCGTTATTACCTAACAAAACCATACAATTTTTATTAAGTGAGGGCCTTTTTAAATTCCAAAATGATAAAAGTTATATAATGCTTCTAGGTAGGTGATTTTCGATGTAAAAATATTGTCAAAACAGTATAATATAGCAGTGAGGAAAAGTATATATCACACTAGTGTTGCAAAGTAAATATCACCCCTAGTGTTGCAAAGTTCTCAATTGTTTTTTATTTTTTCTGAACAGACAAACTTTAATTTATTTTTTTTTTGGTGAATAATTTGTGGTCGTAGGAAAATAGTGTACAGTACTCGTGTGAAAATGACTTTCTTACACTCGTGGGTTTTGTCGCACTCGGCTAACGCCTCGTGCTACAATATTCCCACTCGTGTGAAATTAGTCATTTTCCACACTTGTAATGTAATATACTAAATACTTACATTGCCGTTTTTACGAAACTACTGTGATATCCATGCTCTTCATGCCAAACAGCTTAAGAGTTTTTCTCATATTATGGTTTTTAGGAGCCGTTTTAAGCAGCACGCTCAGAAGAATAGTGACATAAATATCTCAAAATGTAATATTTTCAATGCAATTTCATAAATCTATTATAAAAATATTAGTGTTTCCAAAAACCTTATTTAAATATGTTTTTAAATAGAGAATCCAAAATTTGTTAAAAAAAACTACAATTTGTTAGGCAATACTTAAAATTCGTCGTTTTAACAATATGAACAAAAAAACACTGTAATTATTTATGTTTCGACTTACTACTTTGACATATTTAGATCACTTTTAAAAAAACAATTTGTATTCCTATACTAAAAATTAGAATGTAGTAATTTCCTTAGCTGTTTATATTTTTCTGTTCTTATCCCATAAAAAATTATCAACAAAGCTACTTGCTGCTGGAACCAAATCAGAAGCGACTTTCAACCATCTGTTTACCGGTTAAAAAACTATTTTTGCCCACGGCTTGTGTGTGCACACAAATATGTCGTGTATTTCAATTAAGTTTCAATGTTTTGAACAATAGCAGGTAGTGAATAGACAAAGAACGAATATTCTACGGGCTATATTTAACTTCTTACTATCGATATAAATATAAAAATTGTTATCTCGCTTTACACTGGTCTTTATGCTATTCACTTTTTTCCTCTAGGTATTAGTGCCTGCCCAAATAGACAAAGTTTAAAAAACACTATGTATCTCCAAAACGAATCAGTTTACCACGATTTACTTTTACCACTAAATTTCTTTCAAAAATCGAAACCCAAATTGCGCAATCAGATTTGTTTTATATCTTCTAGTTTTCGCTATTCCCTGCAAGGTGAACGAAAAGCCGCCACACTGTACAAGCATCTTGACATGAAATTCTTCATTTAAAATGGGTACTTTATAAGGAAAAGCAAAAGAAACAGCTAATCAAGTGCCCGTACATTTTACTAACTAAATATGCAGAATCTCATGTTTTCTAAACTTCCTATACGTAATATTTAAAAACTCTTTACCGCACACTGAACAGATATAATCACTTGTCTCTTTAAACTCATTATCAGATTCAGGGTTGTTGTCTTGTTTAATAAAAACTGAATTATTTAACTCGTCTTCTGAATCTTCACTGTCATTTTCCAAATTGTCTTCTTTTTGTTCAGCAGTGAAAATGATAGGGATACCTAAATTATGAACATTAAAGCAAAAATCACAATATGAATCTTTTGAAAAACAACTGTTCGTACACTCTAAAATTTTTTTCCGTTGACTGTATATTTTTCCACATTTTTTACATTGCTGTGATAGCACTATCGCCACAATTCTGTAATGGTGGTCTAGCTCTTGTTTAGTTTCAAAACTTTTTGGCAAATGCTGCATAGATGGGGTGGACAAAAATTTAACCTGTTAAAATAGCATTGTTTAGACTCTCAGCGCCTTTACGCACTAACTGCCTTTTCATATAGTGTAGGAGTCAAATGAAACCTTTCATACGCAGAGAACAGGGAAAGTCCGCAAACTCAAAGGTTTCGTATAATTTTTCTCTCTGTCCGTCAAAACCGGCTTAGTGTGTAAAGGCGCTAAGCCGGTTTTGACGAACGGAAAGAAAAAAATACAAAGCCTTTGAGTTTGCCGACTTTCCCCGTTCTCGGCGTATAAAAGGATTTATTTGACTCCATACATTTCAATAGCGTTGATCCGTCACCCGTATTTCCATCTTTCGCTAATATGAAAAGGTAGTCATACTGATAGTCACACACCGGGTTTTTTCTCTGTAAAATTTTAATTTTGTAATAATAAAAAACTTACTTTTTTTGTCGGTATTATAGCTCATTTTCCGCTTATTCTGTATTATTTTAATTTTACACTTTACCACCGGTATATTTTCTATTATGATTATACAGGGTGTCCAGAAACTCTAACTCTAATAAATTTTAAAAGGGTATTATATCTTCTAAACGCCTCAGACTCAATATACTAGTACCCTTATTGAGGTAAAAAAATTTAAGGGCATATTCTCGAGCTACTTTTATGAAAAAAAGTCCATGTGAACATAAGTCCTCAAATTTAAACAAAATATTATTTGGCTTTTCTCCAGAATAAAATTAAAAAGTTTATTTAACATTTTAAGAAAATTTAAAACTTTTATACATTATGAAGAACTATTCTGCTCTTACACAATATAATAAAAGTTATTATTACTTTAAAAGAAATAAAATAATGAAATATTCAATATTAAGTTGTTGTGTTAGAAAACTGAAAAAAAAATTCAAAAGTAATGTCAAACTCTACAGACATTTCATTTTTTAATTATTTTTTTCAGTTCTCTAACAAATTTATAAGTAAGTTTTTAGGTAAACAGTTTACCACATTTTTGGTAAACTATTTACCACATTTTTAAGACGCAACCATTGGCCCAGTTCTCGTCTGGCGTCTTGTTAAGATTTTATTTTATTGCATTGCATTGAAATGATTTCAACCGAGTGCCAATGAACCTTTGTTTATAGATTGAAACCTTTGTATTGTAAGTAACTTAATATTGATTATTTCAATATTTTAATTTCTTTTAAAGTAATAATAACTTTTATTATATTGTGTAAGAGCAGAAAAGTTCTTCATAATGTATAAAAGTTTTAATTTTCTCTAAATGTTAAATAAACTATTTAATTTTATTCTGGAGAAAAGCCAAATAATATTTTTGTTTAAATTTAATCTCCCAGAAAACAAATAAAATATAAAATATGGGTACCCCAAATTTTACAACTTAACTAAATTAAGCAAAAAAGCGTGTGATATCAATGAATCTACGCAACTTTTTATTTGCATACAGTGTGATAGGTGTTACAAGAAGGCAAATAGACCAAAAATTTTGAAATTTTCGAATGTGCTTTTCGAAAAACTGGTCGTATGGTCAAAAACTAATAAATACAAAATTTTACTCTAATTGGTGTTATACAGGGCGAGTTATAACTATAAATATGAACAATACCCAGGATCTAACTACTTTTATTTTTTAAAATAAACCACTAATTGTATAGGTAAATGTTGTAGAGAATTTAGTTTATGTTAAAATTTGAAGTTAAAGCATAAAAGTAAAAAAAAATTGTTATTGTCAATTTTTTTCGATTACACATTACAACTTATATAATTAGCAAGAAGCAAAATGAGCAAAATTTAATAAAAAGACAAATATTTTAAAAAGTGTTAATGCACGATGTAAAAAATGACAAAAATATTTTTTTACTTTAACTTTTTAACTTTATATTTTGACATAAAATTTAATTCTCTACAACATTTACTTATACAATTTTGTCCTATTTTTACAAATAAAGGTTCTTTACTCTTGGCCATTTTTCATATTTTTAGTTATAACTCTGCCCTGTATATTACCAATCGTAGCAAAATTTTGTATTTATCAGTTTTGGACCATGCGACCAGTTTTCCCGAAAGGACGTTTAAAATTGTCAAAATTTTTGGTCCACTATGTCCTCTTGTAACACCTATCCTGGGACACACTGTATATAGTGAGAACATTTTAACAGCGCAAATTCGGTACCCTTTGAAAATAATACAAAGAAACATAAAAAAGGCCGCCTGCCATCGGACTATTTTATAGAAAGGCGCCGCTATCCTTTACAGCGACGCGCCGATACACTATGGGATAGAAATCCATTATTTTGGCCAAAAAGCAACTTTGAAATTTTAATGAATCATGCTGTGTATTTTAAAGTAGATTATAAAAGGTTTTGACGACTTCTATTGGGTAATAAGAAACTTGAAGATGTATTTTAAGTGAACATAAATATACAAAGTTTATTATTAGCCTTGTTTACTAAAAAAAAGTAAAAGAATTTAAATAATAAGAGCTATTGTTGTGTTTCCGATGCAGTCTCGCAAAGTCTCGCTACTTTTGTCAAATGATTTTTTTACCTTTTTCTTTATCAGTTTTTGTACGTACAATTCCCTTGCTACTTTTGCTACTTCTAAGTGTAAGAGACAGATAAAAGATTTTTTTATAATTTACAAGGTTTTCCATTTAAAAAATTAATGTTTTGTCCTACACTGTATATCTTAAAAAGATAAAAGCATTCTGATGAAAGATATGGATTCTACAGAATCTACCCAACAAAACAGTGTTTTTTAATTATTTTATACGTTAAAAATAAAGAAAGTTGGGAAGATGTAACTCTATTACGCTTCTAAGAATATTTTAAAATCATTTTTCAGATTTGAATGGTCATTTTTCCGAAACTAATTGAGATAGACATTAGTACATTTTTTAAAGCTTTTTAAAAGATTTTTTGGTGGTGATATAATATTCAGGGTATTCCATTACAAAAAAAAATTATACCTATTTTCGTACCCTGTATATCATATGAGATAATAATCATCCGATTACTGATTAGAAAACTACCGAACTAACCAAACAAGCTGACATTTTAGTTTATTTTGTACAATAAAAAGAATAATGTTAAGGGGGTGTAAATTTATAATAACATATAATAAGTTTTAGGTTCCCAAAAAGCATTTGTAATAATTTATAATCATTTTCCAGTAAAAAGCACCTCATTTTAAGTTAGATTGGTAAGTTTCAGAATTTTGACCAAAAAATTAAGTTCTATCCCATAGTGCGATAGCCAGCTGCATCAACCGACATATCATAAAGAAATATAGCAAAGGCGGCTGCGAAGACAATCATGCCGATTTATTTGCTTTAAAGTTTTTGTGATGATTTTTTCTTATCAAAGAGCACCGAATTTACATTTTTAAACTGTTTCTTCTATACTCATGGTGACTTTCTTTTCACCTGTATAATTTAGGAGATAGACTTAAATCGTAGCCTCATTACAGACACATTAAAACTTCAACCTTAAGCTAAAGCTTAAGCATCTGCACAAAAATACCTAAATACAGGTTGGTCAGTGGTTTGGTAAAGTGGCTGTTAGCATTTTTCTTTCCCTTAGTTTAGATTTTAAACCAACATTCTTGAAAAACAAAACTTTTAGAAGCACATAACAGTGTTGCCTACCTAGAACTCAAAATGAAAGTTTGTAAATAAATCCTTTAAGCTCACAAAGTTACCTAATTTGTTTTACCTACCTTTTTATTCAATGCCATAGTCAGCTGATCCTTCCGAACTTGCAGATCTCCTACACTTATGCTAAGAAACATTGACTAAACAACTTTTGAGTTAGCTAATCTGAAAGTTTGGATTGATCAAGGAACTCAGAGTGTGGTACTAGTCTATACCCCAGAGGTATATTCTTAAAATACTTTTTAAATTTTTTTAGGGAACCTAAATAGTTTTGCGTTTTGGTAATTTCCCTAGATATAAATTCTGAAGATATTTCATTTATTCATAAAGCATGTCCTAAACAAAGTTTCCTGGTTCTCTACAAAACATCAGAAAAAGGAGAGACGCTTTCAAAAAATCAACCATAACGCTACGGCTACGATACCAAGCGTCAGCGGCCAGCGGAGAGCAGAGTGTGAGAGCACTGCCTTATACGTGAGCAAAAAAGCCCGGCCACCAGTAAAGAGATTTGATACTTTCTGCTCGCCGCTTCCGCTTGTTATCTAGCTAAGCTAAAAGCCTAAGGCTGCGTTTATGTTGGAGCTGCGATAGGCAATTAGTGTATTCCTTTTACCTTGTAGAACCGTTCTCCAAACTGTCAATAGTGCCAGGAACGGTTCTATAACATGAAAAATGTCAAAAAATTGTAAAAGGAACTCATGGTGTTGTTCCGGGCGGTTCTGGAGCATAAAAGGAATACACCAAATGAGAGCAGCAGTGGCGCCGCGCGCCGGCCTGACGAAAGCAACCTTTATTACTTTAAAATAAACGTTTTTTTGTAACGCCGCGCAGCTCTAATATTTTATCGCCGTTCCAACATAAACACACCCTAAGGCCGGTATTATAATGTCGTATATCTTCACTTGGGTGGTTTTTAACTTCAGTTGTTTAAACTTAAGATTTCGAAATCGGTACTTCGGTACCGCCTAAACTTAATATACTCTGCACCAGAGTTGTTGAGTGTTTCGCCATACCTTGTCCTCTCTTCATACAAACTGAGAATGACAAAAAATTACGTCATTAACGCAAGTAGGGATAGAACTTAAGAAATCATGGAAATCGAGACAAAGTGAAATATTTCAAATCGGGACTTTTTAAAAAAATCGGGACGTGGGGTCACCTCAAGATCGTTTGAATAGGTAAGGTTGCCTCATTACGTCACATATGTACTGCACTGTTGGTTCCTTGGCGCCAACATAGCAAACAAGGATGTCTAGACGGATAATGCTATGAGGGCGAAAGAGCGCGATATAAAAATCAGCTAGAATATTCATTGTTAAATAATTTATTAATAGGAAATAAAGAAGTTCCGGAGTTAATAGTATTTAAAAGTATTTCTTTAATATTGACAAAAACACAAAACTACACTGTTAAAAACTTCATTAAATAATGAGCAAAATACATATTATGTGACGTATGGTCCGCCATGTTGTAAGGCTTACGAGGCAACCTTACCTAGTCAAACGATCTTGGGGTCACCTTAGTCCATAATTGTCAATGACAGTTTTCGATATTAAATATGTACATCTGAAATTTGTGGTAAGATGTAAAAACCTGATATGTCATCTTTAGTAAAATGTTCAGGAGAGATATTTTTCACTTTGATTCGTCCTGAAATCACAATTTCAGTACAATATTTAAATATACAATTGTACAATACTTTAATATATCAGAACTTAAATATTGTAATGAAATTGTAAGTTTTTTTGGGCGAATCAAAGTGAAAAATATCTCTCCTAAACATTTTACTTTAAAGTGACATATCGGGTTTTGCCATCTTACCACAGAAATATTTTTATTAATTTATATGGAAAAGTTGAATGAATAAAAAATTTATTATGTTTAGTGCCTATATTTTTAACTAACCGACTGAACAGACCTATTCTAAAATTATACTATTACTATGAAGTGATAGTATTGTTAATATAAGTCGGTATTATTTAATATACCTCAACGATATACAGAACCCAAACAAGTTTTTATTTTGAAGTGAAGTACATATTTTTAAACGAAGAATGAAGCAAGAACTAGGTAAACCTCCATTACCCGTAAATGCGGTTTTCACGGTAAGTTAAAAATTTTAATTTCCATGAGTTTAAAGATTAATAAATAAATAAAGCAGTTTAATAAATTAATATTCTGAACGTCTAAATTAAAACATCAACATGTTTGATTTAGTTAAGTTTGTCATAATATACGACCTGCCTTAATCTCGATATGACGTTACATGATGTGACGAAACATTTAAGCCTCTGGAAAATAATCAACGTTTTTTAAAATAGTTTTTTGAGTTTATTTTAAATTTTTATACCTAAGGCCGTGTTTCCATGGGCCACAAAAGTGGTTGGTGTGTGGTTTACTGTTGTCGCCAGCTTGTAGTTCTGTTTCCAACAATGCTAAAATTTTACTCCTTATTACACGGGCGTTTTGACAACCACAATTCAAGTTCTGTCGCCGTCAGTCCCCGATCCCATCCACTGTGGCCCGTGGAAACACGGCCCAAGTTCAATCAAAAAATTGTTTTGCGCAGACACTTTAATAATCGGGGCCTGACGTGACTCGACAAAAACATGCAATTTTATATTAAGCTTCGTTTATTTTGAAATAAATAATTTTTTAAGCGTTCTTCTCTATAGATATACATGGTAAAAACCATGTTTCTATTTAGTTGCCGTAGACGTAAGATATATTTTTTAAGGATCACCTTATAAATTTTTTAAAATTTGGATTCTACAGTACATTTTAAAAACATTTTGTATAGGGTGAAATGCATCTTGATACAGTTTCCGGAATAACATGTAAATATTTAAAAATTCTTTATTATTGATACTGCTGTACCCTATACCAAGCTGAATTAAACTATTACTGACATATTTAATTAAGGTAATAAGTGACCTATGTGTGTTATTATTTATTAAAATTTAATTTTTTTAGTTTTCCAAACTTTAGATCTTTTGCCGATTTAAATACTACACTAATATCAAAAACTAATTTAAATTAATTATTTCGAAAATATGCATGGGGATGTATAGGGTGTCCCATTTTGGTTGTCCCTTATGGGAAACTTGGAAACCATAAGAGATATTAAAAATCCGATACCCCATCCTCGAGCTCTTTTTGGAGAAAACATTTATGGTAAAAACAGATCATCGCTATCGCGAAGCGTTTCAGAGATACAGGGTGATTCTCGATTTTTTCACTTTTGAAAAGGCCCTGTAGCTTTGTTGTTATTACAGATACGAGAAAACTAATTGCACATTATAAAAACACTTTTTTCCGTAGAATCCAGTGGCGTAGCCAAAAAATTTTTTTGAGCTGTCATTTTTGACATATGACCCAAACATGTGTTTTTTATTAGGGACACCCTATAAATGATTAGGTAATTAAATTGCTTGTTTTTTTCTGATTAAAATAATATATCATAGTAGGTGGTTTAATAAATTTTTACGTCAAATATTGGAAAAATTATGATTTTAAAGACGCATTTTTTATTTTAAAATTTAAAAATTTCCTACCACTTTATTTATAAATATATAAGTATGAAATTTTGGTAAATAATATATATGATGTAGAAGATTATTAATACGCATAATAAAATGATACACGGTGTCTCAAAAAATTAAAATATTTTTTTTTATTTTAAAATTTAAAAATTTCCTACAATTTTATTTATGAAAATAAAGGGATGAAATTTTGGTATTTGATAAATGTGATGGTGAGAAATATTATTATACATAAAAAATGATACAGGGTGTCTCAAAAAAACTAATATTATTTTTTTGTTTTTAACTTTAAAAATTTCCTACAATTTAATTTATGAATATATAAGGATGGTGGATAATATATATGATAAGGAAGAATATTATTATATATATATAAATGATACAGTGTGTCCCAAAAAATTAAAAATAATTATTTTTATGTTTAAATTTAAAAATTCATAGCGTCCTTATTTATGAATTTGAAGCAAAAAAATTTTGGTACTGTATTAGTATGATAATGTTGTATAAAAAAATAAAAATCAAAGTTATACAGGGTGTGTCAAAAATTTTTCGATTTTTTTTGGACTTAAAATTTTTTTTTTTTTTTTTGCTCTATTGGTAAAGTTGACATGGAGAATTCATAAAAATAAAAAGAAAATAAAAACTCAAAAATTAAAAAAAACTTGATAAATTTTTAAGTTTAATTAATATAACTTGTTTATTATTGTTGTTGTAAACTAATTTTTTGTTTTTTTCTACGGAAATGTCTCCTGAGCTAAGGGATGACAGATTCCTTTTAAAACAAAAATATAAAACAATTTAAAAACAGATAGAAGCCGCAATGCGTCTTTAAAATCATAATTTTTCCAATATTTGACGTAAAAAATTTATTAAACCACCTACTATGATATATTATTTTAATCAGAAAAAACAAGCAATTTAATTACCTAATCATTTATAGGGTGTCCCTATTAAAAAAACACATGTTTGGGTCATATGTCAAAAATGACAGCTCAAAAATTTTTTGGCTACGCCACTGGATTCTACGGAAAAAGTGTCTTTATAATGTGCAATTAGTTTTCTCGTATCTGTAATAACAACAAAGCTACAGGACCTTTTCAAAAAGTGAAAAATCGAGAATCACCCTGTATCTCTGAAACGCTTCGCGATAGCGATGATCTGTTTTTACCATAAATGTTTTCTCCAAAAAGAGCTCGAGGATGGGGTATCGGATTTTTAATATCTCTTATGGTTTCCAAGTTTCCCATAAGGGACAACCAAAATGGGACACCCTGTACAATACAAATTTTTAAGAACATATAGGGCCTTCCTTAAAAAAAAAAAGGTAACGACTAAATGAAATAGCCTGGATACCTTGTTTTCGCAAAAAAATAGCGCTAAATATACCTATTAGGCAAGTTTTCCTTATTTTCTATTCTCCAGTGCATAATATTATAATCGGGTCATTTCATATTGAGAGAAATACCTAGTAAGTAACTAGGGTTACTGACTCTTTAAACCAACAATCAGTTCAGGTGCTCATCTCAATTTAAACTGCCCAAATAATAGGTTACGAGATATACAGGGTCATCCCTAAGTAATGGGCCAAAATTAAACTGAAGAATTGCGACGTTAAAATATTACCATTTAACTAAACTTACCTTTATAAAAAGTTGATATAAACTGAAATATAGGGTGTCAAAGCTCATAAAAATATTTTTAAATTATTTCGATAATATTTAATCAACATTTTGAATATTATAATAAAACTCGGTGCCTTAAGAGTTTTTTTTATGTGAGCTATTTATATCTAATGTTAATTTTTTGGTGTTAACTTGAGGACGCCACCCACACTACTTTTTAATATTTCTAGAACGTCCCAACTTTTTGTGCTACTCTGTATGTCATATAAGTTAACCAGTAAATTCTCCTATGCTTTCTACACAAAAAAGGTGTACTTTGTAAGAATGGCTTTAAGTGGTTTAGTGCAACAGTAGGCATTCCGTTACCTTGGGAAAAGAAGAAGAATCACAGCTGGGCAAATGCCAGGGGCGAATGCCAGAATCTGGCGCTAACTTCAGGTGGCTCTCGCCCAGGCTCCTGGCTCTCGCCCAGGCTCCTGGCTCTTGCCCATGGCTCCTTTACTCGGAATCTTGAGCGACGCCTATTTTAGGGTACTGCGCCTGCGTCGAGGAATCTTGTGCAGGGCGTGGTCAAGGCCTGTCACCTGTCAAATGTCACTTGTCACCTGCCAAATGCCACATGTCAATATTTGCTGACGTCATTTCGTACAGCCCTAGATCGATTGGTAAAACCGACAACACCGGGATCGGGCGGGGCGGCGCGGGGGAAGGGTAAATAATAAAACACATTGTATATATTATTTTTATTTAAACCACATTGTACATTGACTCTTAGCAATTTTATATACAAGTTTAGATAGTAATACACTACAAGCTACAGACCCCTTGTAATTTCAAGGTCAAAGCATACGTCAACAATAACAAAGATAGCCGCGGTTAGATAATAAACGGTAAAAACAGTGATAACTAAATAAAAAACAGTGTTTGTAGTAAAGCATTTATTATAAAATAAAAATACATACATGGTTGCTATATTTCTATATAATTCTTAGAATAATACCTTATAAAATAAATAGCAGTGTTTACAGTAAAGCAATTATTTTTAAATTAAAAATACATTGTTGCCATATTTCTATATAATTCTTAGAATAATACCTTATAAAATAAATAGCAGTGTTTACAGTAAAGCAATTATTTTTAAATTAAAAAATACATTGTTGCCATATTGCTAAATAATTCTTAGAATAATACCTTATAAAATAGGATATTTAATTATAAACTCAGCATATATTTTGGTACGTTTCTAAATAATTATTTTTAAATAAAAAAATACATTGTTGCCATATTGCTAAATAATTCTTAAAATAATGTATTATTACGGTTATTTAAACTCTTCTCACAGACCCTGTTAATGGTGAATATTTTACAAGTTTGTCGTGAATAATTAAACAGTAAGCATTTGTGTTTGCAGGAAAGTTTTCTTTTGTTTCAATCTCTAACCTTACATCAATAATGCCAGAATTAAGGATTTCATTTTGTCTTGAACAATCAATTACAATTAAGGATGCATTGATTGTATATATTATTTTTATTTAAACCACATTGTACATTGACTCTTAGCAATTTTATATACAAGTTTAGATAGTAATACACTACAAGCTACAGACCCCTTGTAATTTCAAGGTCAAAGCATACGTCAACAATAACAAAGATAGCCGCGGTTAGATAATAAACGGTAAAAACAGTGGTAACTAAATAAAAAACAGTGTTTGTAGTAAAGCATTTATTATAAAATAAAAAATACATACATGGTTGCCATATTTCTATATAATTCTTAGAATAATACCTTATAAAATAAATAGCAGTGTTTACAGTAAAGCAATTATTTTTAAATTAAAAAATACATTGTTGCCATATTGCTAAATAATTCTTAGAATAATACCTTATAAAATAGGATATTTAATTATAAACTCAGCATATATTTTGGTACGTTTCTAAATAATTATTTTTAAATAAAAAAATACATTGTTGCCATATTGCTAAATAATTCTTAAAATAATGTATTATTACGGTTATTTAAACTCTTCTCACAGACCCTGTTAATGGTGAATATTTTACAAGTTTGTCGTGAATAATTAAACAGTAAGCATTTGTGTTTGCAGGAAAGTTTTCTTTTGTTTCAATCTCTAACCTTACATCAATAATGCCAGAATTAAGGATTTCATTTTGTCTTGAACAATCAATTACAATTAAGGATGCATTGTTTTTAAATTTTTAGGAGTTAAAAGTGGTTCGTTTTCTTTTTCGTAGTAGCTTTCTTGAAATTCTGAGTACATTTCATAGAGAGTAGCTATTATACCTCTCGAAATTTCCAAATTTAAATTATCATATGGATAAAATTCAGAATTTAAATAAAGCTTTGCATTTGATACATCACAATGATCAAATAAGCTACAATTTTTCTTGTGGTTATCCTTTCGATCTGTTTGAAAACCTAAAATTATCCATCTTGGTCTTTCCACCTGCACAGAAGTTTTAATGGTCCATGTAAGGTGTTTTCCAATCGGTATTGAAGGATGTTCTGTGAGTTCCCAGCTTCTAAAACCGATATCCAATTCAGTTCCACTTCCAACAATCTGTAAAAGTTCTAGTCGCTCAGCATCGGATACTGTAATATGTGGTAGCCTCCAAACAATTTTATCAATAATAGCTTGTACATTTTCTCCATCGGTAGTGTTAATAACGGCATTTTTATCGGAAGAACTTCTTAACAATATTAGTTCATGCTTAACATTTATAAGTATCTTTTGAAAATCTTCAGCGAATCCTAGTAATGTCCTTAGTGGAACACAAACATTAAAAGTTCCGTTTGAACCCATCCCGTCCCAGGTAAAATCATCTTCAATACTCCAACCAGCGTTTTTATATTTAATTAACTCATTACCATTGTAAGAGACATAACCTTTCATTGTTGCTGCTATTCCAGGATATCTAGTCGAATCAATAACTTTTCCGCCAATTTCAAGACGAATTTCTTCAAAGAGGTGTCCCACAAAGTTGTTTACAAGTTTAGCAGTGTCTGAAACTCTTCCATCGGACCCTTTTAAAAGTCGTCCTTCCAAATAAATATGACTTGCCCAAGGTAGGGTGTATATATCAGTTTGTTGCACCGGTATTCGAATTTCATCATTATTTTTGAAAGAGCTGGAGTACGGTAAATGGCTATGTCTTTCTATTTTTGTAATAGAGTTATCAAAGTTTAGCGAATCTGTCACGTTTAAAATGCTCATTTTCTAAGTTTTTAACAAGAAGCCCTATGGATGCAAGAAATCTTATATTTTCTTCTGTTAAGCTCTTTTTAGTGTTCCAAAGCTGGTTAAAATTGACAATTTTCTTGGCGTTATATTTAACAACCATAACACGTGTGCTCTGCACAACGTTCTGCAGTATACTGACACAAACATCACAAAGTAGTTATTTATAAAGACTTTCTCAAATGTAATCTAATAGTAATAACTTCTCCTCTAAAGTCAACCAATTCACCATCTTGATCAACCAGTTTTAATTTAATGTTGCTGATAATTTTGGTGGATACAGGCATATAAAGCACATTTTGAGGAATTTCTATAATTTTGAAACCAGCTGGTACTGATGGCGAAAATTCATGTATTGTATGAACAAGCATATTATTGTGATAGGCACCAGTAACGATATTACACTCGATTTTAATCACGTTAATTTTCAGAATATTTACAGGTGTTTGCGATACATGTTTAACGTTGGGCTTTAGCAAAATATTATGAAATCCTAACAATTTTCCAATAGAATTTGTCTTAGTAAAGTCAACTGTATGAGAACATTCGAGCTCGCACTTGAGCGTATTAACATTACCCTTTAGGCTTAGGGTACAATTAAAATTATTGATGGCTTTATTTTTTTCCTGTATGGCCTCTTGTAGATAATCATTTATTGCACTTATTTCATATGATCCAATCGGGATTTCTAGAGTAATATTACCCACATAAAATTTGTTATTGCTATTATCAATGTTGGGTATGGCGTTAAACGTTTCTAAACTGACTAAACCAAGCTCGTATTCACTAGTGTAATCTCTCAAGTAGATGGGCGGGTTATAGGTTGCTTCTAAGATGGAACTATTACCACTCAAGCTAAAGGTATGCATGACGGTTGAAGTAAGACTGAATTGCACGACGGTTGAAGTAAGACTAAATTTATTTCTTGAGTCATCTGTATTTATAGGGTTTTAAATAGAGACCCAAACCGTTTTTGTATGGTCCTAAATATAAACCGCTACCAGTTTTGCTAATCGCAATAGATTCCATTGTTTTGTTGTGTCTCTTTTCTTCTTCTAATCTTTCTTGCGCCGCCTTAGAATCTTTAACAGCTTTACGATCCCTGATATTCCGCCGCTAAGTGCTCCTACGGCGCTTAAGCCGGCAAAAAGTGGTATTAAAAATGGTAGAAATCCGCCGACTACAGGTAAAGGTACTACATCTGCAGGTTTTTCTTTTTCCACCCCATTGAATGCTTTCAGAGCTACTTCAGCAGCAGAGAAAAGATCTTGCGGTTTTTCCAGTACAATGCCTCCCTCGCTTTTTGAAACGCGGTCGCGAAGGGAATCCCTTGCCTCTACGAGCAGTTTTTTCTTAATTGATTTTTCTTAAACTTCTGCATGACCGTACAGCACAAAGTCTTTGACAATACTAAGGATTGAATCAGAATGTTAAGTATATATTTATATATGTTACGCTATACTATAACTGTCATCATTTAGTTCCCACCCGTCATTGAGTCAACACGTGTCTAGAGCTACATAAAGATTATTAACAATAATACCTTATTTAAGAAAAACAGTGCCGTATTTAGAAAAACGGTGCCGTATTTAGAAAAAACGGTGCCGTATTTTAGAAAACGGTGCCGTATTATAGAAAAACGGTGCCGTATTTAGAAAAACGGTGCCGTATTTAGAAAAACAGTGCCGTATTTTAGAAAACAGTGCTGTATTTAGAAAAACAGTGCCGTATTTGAAAATAAAGACCGTTATCGCTTAAGCAGAGGGCTCTGGGCTATTTGCTTAAGCAGTGGGTTGCCCCAAAAGTAAATCCTAATTATTAAAAATATTTCTTAACCATGGATTTGAACAAGTTGGACAAGGATGTGAGACGTAAAATAAATGAAGCTACCGATAGTATTCGAAAAAAATACCAGCTTTTAAAGAAGCAGCAACGTGAGAATGGCGAGCTAGAGTTCGACACGAATGATGATCAGCGCTCAGAAGATAAGCGGAGTTTGCAAGAAGATCCAAACATTCTTCAACTCCTTGATAAACATTCGAGGAGTGTAAAAAAATTATATGATTCAATAAAAGCTGGTCGTTATGAGAATGCTGTTATATTGGAAAATACGTATAAACCTTTGGCAAAAATAATATCCAAATCAATACAAAACACTCAATCTGGTAGACAACCATTTATACCAAAGTCCTTAAAAAGACGTCAAAGCGAAAATTTTACTCATACAGTAATAAAGAAAGCACGAACTCCTCTTAACTTTGCCAGTCCCGTTAAAAAACAAGACGATATAGCTGAACAAGAAAAAGAATATATGGATGATGAGCCGTCGGAAGATGAACAAATGATGGAAGAAGGCGAAACAGAGGAAACTGATTTAAACAGAACTATCTATGAGCACCAACCTGAAGAAAGTTACTTTGATGATGACTTTAGAGTCGACCCACAATTAAATCCTGTTCAGATTGATAGTATTCCGGAAGAATCCTTTCGAGAATATCTAGATCAGTATGATCCGCTACCTAGAAAATATGTGGAAGGTTTTATAAAAGATACGGAAAACGAGTACGATCGAAACTATTTAAAACATGATATGGCTACTGATCATCTAACTTTCGGTGATTCTCGACTTGAATTTAACGGTCCAGATATTTATGTTAAAGGGGAAAAATTTATTGGAACTCCTGGTCTATATGAACTTATATTCAAGACCAATCCGTTAAAAAACAAATTTACATCACTAGATGAGCGAGCATTTGCAAAATTGGTTTTGCTAACGAATGCTAGTAAGAGAAACTTTAATGAAAACGAACAGCATGTTGGCAACAGAGGTGTCAAGTACATGTTAACAATTAAACCGTTACTCGAACGTATAAAAGAGGAGCGAATAAGAAAACAAAAAGAACGCGATAAAGAGTTGCGAATTACAAGAGCACAAAATCCTCAAGGCTATGGTTTACCAATTGATACTCAACATAAAATATTTAACAATAATAAAACTGATTATATTTACTGGGATGATCCGAATGAGCTTGTGGATAGATTAAGATTGTTAATGGCTAGCAAGCAAGTGGGTAATAATAACCATCAAAATGAGATTATGAGTATTATTGAAGAGTTAAAGGAAGCCGATATTATTGAATAAAAAGAGTTGATTTAGTAACATAACATCATTTTCAAGATGACTCTCGACAAGTTCGGACGTAATTTAACTCATCCATATCATTTAGCAAAAAGCTTAAAACAGAAGATGGTGTAAAGGATAAGCCCGAAAACAACTTGTATGGCTACATGAATATTATGTTGGTTTGCGAAAAGGGTTTGTCAAAACATCTTTTTATAAATGGCACAAAATTTGATTACTATAGGTTTCCCATTACAAGTGGAATTATTGAATATGTTAATATCGATACACCTGTTAAAACGTATATAAACGCAACAGCATATGAAAAACCAAGCGAGTTGTTACACCAGAAGTTAAATTTAAATGATTATATTTTATTTTTAGGAGATAAAATACGACCACGTATCAAAATATATGCTGAGTTTATAATTAAATATCCTATTTTATAAGGTATTATTCTAAGAATTATTTAGCAATATGGCAACAATGTATTTTTTAATTTAAAAATAATTGCTTTACTGTAAACACTGCTATTTATTTTATAAGGTATTATTCTAAGAATTATTTAGAAATATGACAACAATGTATGTATTTTTTTATTTTATAATAAATGCTTTACCAGAAACACTGTTTTTTATTTAGTTACCACTGTTTTTACCGTTTATTATCTAACTGCAGCTATCTTTGTTATTGTTGACGTATGCTTTGACCTTGAAATTACAAGGGGTACGTTCAGAAACCATCTATTAGGGTAAACTGCTCTCTGATTGGTTAAAAATAACGGCTTAAGAAAAAATACGGCTCTCTGATTGGTTAAAAATAATAACGGCTTAAGAAAAAATACGGCTCTCTGATTGGTTGTAGTAGGCGTATGTTCAGAAAATATTATTTGGGTAAAATGCAAGGAGTACATTAATACTTCCATAAATAATTGCTATAGCTTGTAGTGTATTACTATCTAAACTTGTATATAAAATTGCTAAGAGTCAATGTACAATGTGGTTTAAATAAAAATAATATATACAATGTGTTTTATTATTTACCCTTCCCCCGCGCCGCCCCCGCCCGATCCCGGTGTTGTCGGTTTTACCAATCGATCTAGGGCTGTACGAAATGACGTCAGCAAATATTGACATGTGGCATTTGGCAGGTGACAAGTGACATTTGACAGGTGACATTTGACAGGTGACAGGCCTTGACCACGCCCTGCACAAGATTCCTCGACGCAGGCGCAGTACCCTAAAATAGGCGTCGCTCAAGATTCCGAGTAAAGGAGCCATGGGCAAGAGCCAGGAGCCTGGGCGAGAGCCAGGAGCCTGGGCGAGAGCCACCTGAAGTTAGCGCCAGATTCTGGCATTCGCCCCTGGCATTTGCCCAGCTGTGATTCTTCTTCTTTTCCCAAGGTAACGGAATGCCTACTTGCAACCAAAAGGTATATGGATAAAAAATACATATAGTGGTATCAAATACCGAAAAAATTAAAAATATTTTTTAAACTTTTACACCCTGTGATGTCAGTTTATATCAAGTTTTGTACAAAGGTAAGTTAAGTTAAATCTCAATATTTTAACAACGTAATTCTGCAGTTAAATTTTAGCCCATTATTTAGAGACCACCCTGTATGGCCGTTACGTTACTTTCTAAAAAATATACTTATAAAACTCTTTTAGGGGTAATATCCACTTGAGACTTTGAAAAAAAATTTTTTTGAAGCATATTTCGAGTGCCCATGTGTTTAGTATATTCTCTGAAAATTTGAAGTTAATCCGTCAAATAGTTTAGGAGAGATGCGCGTATTTGTAAAAAAATCGACCAAGTGTAAAGGTTTCTAAAGCTTTAAACGGGTTTTTCTCAAAAGTGTTTTCAAAAACGGTGACCACGATAACTCGAAAACTACTTAACCGATTGGTCTCAAATTTGGACACAAGCTTCTTGGATATATTTTTAGAAATTAATAGAAGGTTTTTCTTTAGCGATAAATATTTGCTTTTTAATAAATATTTTAAGGTTCAAATTTGGGGTCCAAAATCTCATTGTTTGAGAAACCGCTATTTTGTTAAAAAAATGTTCTTTGCTTATTCCTTCAATTAATTTATAGGTTATACATTTCTGGAACTAGGTACGTTAGGTTTTCTAATTTTTGATATTCCAGTCCAGAAATATAGTGGTCACCGCAAAGTCTTTTTTAGAGGAGCTCCCGGGCATCGGCTACAGAGGCTTTCAAAGTAATTTTTATGACAAATTAAATGTTAAATATTGTTAAAAGTATACAGAATATGTGTACAAAATTTCAAACTATTAAATCAAAAAGGCTTTCCAGAAAAAATCTTGAAAATTGGCTTTTTTTGGTCTTCTAAATGGATATAACCCCTTAATGCAAGCTGTATAATTAAAGGTACGCATTTTCGTGTCCATATTTTTCAGCTTCAAATTATTTTCTAATTTTACTACATAATTTCACTTTAAAGTCTACGAGAACTAAATAAATCGCATAGCTGAGCCAAAAGCTGAATTATGTGCACTATATCCAACATAAAAAATCAAGTTAACTGATGAAATTTGGTTGTGTGGTGTATTAAATGTAATTTAAAGACAATTTTTATACTATAAACAAGGAAAACAAACTCTGCTATGCCATTTTATAGTGCACAGAATTCAACCCCTGAATAAGAATAGGATACTTACTGCAAATATGTTCAGCACTCAGTAAAGCTGAGAAGCTAAGTTTCATTGATGATCCAGAAATCAGCAGTTACATTATTTAACCCATAATGACTAAAATATTTCCAATTTGGAATTTTGACAGAAAAATATTGTATTTTTAACCAATTTTCTTTTTTTTTAATCTTTTTTATATTTTATTTTATATTTTATTTTACATTTTTTTTTGAGGTTTTTCCCTATTTTTTTTTAAGTTTTTTCTTTATTTTTTCCCCTTAATTTCTTTTACCATTTTTTTTCCTAAATGACCAAAGTTAGTTGATCATTAGTTTTTTGTCAGACACATATTTTCCACGAATCTTTTTACGTTAATAGCCATTTTTTTAATTTTTTATTTATTATTTTTTTTATTTTTTCTTTTTGATTATCTTTTTTGTCAAAGATGTGTTTGTACCAAACACTTTAATTTAATAGCCTTTCTACATCTTTTTTTGTTAGGTAATTTAAGTAAAGCTAATGATATTGTTTAAATTAGTAATGGCCAATAACTTGGTAATAAAAAGCTTTTCTCTATTTAAAATAAAAATGTTGAGTTATTTTTTTTTATATTTAATTTTAAAAATCCAACCATTGTTTTTTTTTAGAGTACAGGTTCTATTAACTACACATTTAAACAATATATTTCCAAAAACCACATTTATTTCTGAAGAAGTACAGAAATTAGTAACAAAAATGTAGGTTCCAGCTGCCATCTTGGATCTTCTTTCTTCAAATAGACTTACATATTAATTACCTAATATGACAATGTTAAAAAAATACATAAACATTATAAAATATTAACGCCTAACTTTAAAATCTTTGAGCTCATTACATAACCTATTATTATTATGCATTGGAGACATATAGACAAATTAAAATATAAATGTGACCTCCGCCGGGATGTGAACCCAGACCTCCTGCCATTCGAGCAAATGTCTTGGGATTCTCGCATCGAGCATTGGATACATTTATATTAAATTTCGTCTATACATCAAAAATATAACAATAAGTAAATAAAATATATAGAACCTGTTTAACTGTGTACACTAAATAGCATTTAAACTCGTTTCTATTGAAAACCACCAACAGTTTTAACTCTATTAAATACAACATGCAACATACAACAACCATACCATTCATTCAGCATACCACTTTAAAAAATATATCTCTTTAACAACCACTGCAAAATTGTGGTTTCGACAACTCCATCATATCAAATTTTAAAAAATACCAATACCATCACAATCGCTACTTTAATATTGACACCTGTCAAAAAAAAAAAAACAAACTTCTAGTCCTTCCCTTTATTAAGCCCCCTTAATACTTATATCCCCATTAGCCACTTTTAAAACCTCTAAAATTTTTCTTCTAAATTATTGACGGTTGACAAAAAGTGGAGCAATAAAAAGAAATGTCAAAAGTCTGACACTTCAAAGCTCCACACTACACCACCCAATTTCTTGTCAAAGTTTAACACCTGTCAAGTGTGGATAAGTGATTCCACACAAGTTATTGGCACCCAACAATGACAAGAAACCAGGAAAGTAATTTCCCATATCTCAGCAACTTTTCAGAAAAACTAACAAAAGTCGTCAGTTTTTCGTTATTCTGTCACCAAGATATTCACGTCAATACAATGGAACAAAAAAATAAATCCAGTCTTAGTGTGTATTTTTTATTATTTTTTTAAGCTCCCTTGTTTTAATGAAATTTCCTGGAAAAAAACAAAGCTGCCAAAACGACAGCTTTGAAACAATAGGAAATCCAAGCCTGAATGTCAAAACGGCATTCAGGAAAAATAACCTTTCAACGTCAAAACTGAGTTGAAAGAAAACAGAATAAAAGATAGCATTGCTTAAAAATTTAAACAATGAACAATAAAACTGAACTTTCCACCAAAAAAATGGAAAATTTGCAATAATATACCACTACCACAATAAAATATCAAAAAGTAAAGCAACAAAAATTAAATTGCCTATTTCAATTAATACATTTGAGAGTTTTGTTTTGCTAGCAAAGTTTAAGAGATAAAAGTGATGCTATTTTTAGTCCAAGATAAGCAACCAGGAAACCAATTTTTAAAAATAAATAAAATGTCAACATGACAATATATAATCTTGATAATATGGCCATGTTAAGATTTTATTTACTTTTTCAATTTAAATTTCGCGCTTTGCTTAACTCAAAATCCAAACACAGCTTCCGTTTTTTTAATTTTTGTTGCCGTCTGCGTCGTCTGGATTGTACTTTTGCGCATCAAAAACGACTTACTTGGTTTAGGATGTCAAATTGACATTAAAAATACTTGTTAAGGCAGCTTAGGACATTCTGTATGAATGATAAATAAAAATTTAACATGTCATGTAATAGCGGGTTGACACGAAGATAGCTGTCATAAATTTTGACATCACTGAAAAGTAAGTAGAAGTGATGAGAAAAAATGCAGCACATCTTCAGGCAAAAGTAGTGCGATTACACAACTCGTATACAAATAATTTTTAGTTTACTTGAAAGTCCTTAACAAATAAATTTCTGTTCTTGATAAAGACATACTAAACCACAAACTTTAAATGAATTAAGTTTTGAAAAAAAAAAGTACAAATAAGAAAAAAATTAGCACTGATTTGCCTAAATAAAAAAAATAAGCAACCACTTACCTTTACCCAAAAATAAAAGACAAATAATTTGTCTGTTGAAAATTAACATGAAACCTATAAATATTAATAAGTAAGCGGCTCTTTCTATTAGAGTTGTGAAGCCTGCGGCACTTTTTATTAAAGTTTTAAAGCTTACAGCACTTAAAAATATGAAGCCTGCGGTAATTTTTATTAGAAATCTAGAGCCTGCGGCTCTTTCCATTAAAATTCTGAAGCCTGCGGCTCTTTTTAGTAGAAATCTAGAGTCAGCGACACTTTCCATTAAACCTGCGATCTTATCACAAATTATTTTGAACTAATATTTATGTAAATATTCACATTACTTTAAGACCTGCGGCCTTGATAGTTTTTCGCAACATATAAGCACTTTAATTTTTTATCTGCCTGCGGCAATTTTTTTATTTTAGAGTTAACAAAAAAAAACAGACAAATTTTTTAACTACAAACGTAACATTTTACAATATAAAAATGTTTAAATTTAAGAGATATATTCGACACTCCTAAAATACACCATATATTAAATCAATTAAAATAAAAATAAAAAACAAATTCTTCCGAATATAAAACAGAATTTTTCTCAAAAATATAAAAAAATCTTAGAAAAAGTAGGCAAACCAGGCGTGATCCCGCAGGGTACATCCAGACGCAATTAGGGTTGGGGGAGAGAGAAATAAAAAACAAGTACTCACGGTGCTTCGACGCCGTCTTTGCCGACGCCCGACGGACCAGCTTGGTCGTCGGCGCTAGTTCCGGGTATTTCTCCGTAAGAGGGGTCCTTGTCTTCGCCATCACTTTCATCACTTTCGTCTTCCACCTGGAAAGGAGGAGAGCCCAGGGTTACGACAAGTAAATAAGAAAAATATCGGAACACTGTGAAGTTGTGATTATACAATGTGTCGTGAATTCGTCTTTAATATTTTTTCAGATTTTGTTTCGGCGCTATTTTTTCGTGTAATTTAGTACAGTTTTGAATTTTATTTAAAGCCAGATGCATTCGGATAATAAACATGTATGGACAAACAATTGAAAAGAAAATATTCTCTTGCAAAACAATTGTTCAGTTTTTTATTACAAGATTTAAAAATTTTTTGCTGACAACTATGGCTTATCTACATTTTTTATTTATTAAGAAAAAGATGAGTACAGTAACTTTCAAAAAATAATTATGAAAATCTGTTTTTTTTTTGTATGGTCTAAAAACCCATTTTGTCAAGCAGAAAATTAAGAAATAATAAATTCCAAGACCTGTGTTATGTATTCCAAAATGTGAATAGAATAAAGGTAGCTTACAAGGTAAAGCATAAAAGTATAGCCCCACCCAGAACTACCACAAATTCATATTAGAATTAAACACCTTTAAAATGTCAATTACAAGTAAATTGACATTTTGGTATAAAATCAAAACAATAAAAATTATTCTCAATTTCCTTGGAAAACTAAGTGAAGTATTAGTTTTCTTTATAGGTATTCCAGGTTTAAAAAAATAAAATAAAAATAAGGTCTCGAAATTTATCCAACTTAATCTTCAGAAATTAAATAAGTTTTAAAATGCCACTGACAAAGCTCCCAAGGGGAGTCCCCTTGAAATTTGTGACTTTGTAATAAAATTGACAGCAAAACTTATGTGCATATAAGATCTAAAATAGCCTAAAGTATTTAATCTACAGCTTAAGTTTGGTAAAATTTTGTCTTGCCTGTAGTATTTTTTATTTTAAATTAATGACTGTTACATGCTTGCTAAAATAACAGAAAACCTAGTTATATTAATAATTAACAGTCTGTTAATTCATTCTTTTATAAATGGTTTAAACTATCTAATTTTTTCAGCCTGCAGCCTTTTTTTATTTATTTTTTTCATTAAAAGAAAAAAAAGGAAAAATGATTTGCTATTGCTAGATTTAAATCAAACAATTATTCTGCAAAGATACCATCTAATGTATCGCCATATTTAATTGTCGCTAGTAAATACAATTTGTATCATATACTTTAATGTTTCAATCCCTACCAAAATTTTTTCATGCAAAATAATTATTTAGAAAGTAAAAAAAAAACATTTTATCTCCAATTGTTTCCCGATATACACTAAAAAAATATATTTTCTTGCCTGCAGCATTTTTATTTTAAATTAATGACGGTTTCATGCTTGCTAAAATAATAGAAAACCTAGTTATATTAATAATTAACAGTTTGTTAATTCTTTTATAAATGGTTTAAATCATCTAATTTTTTTCAGCCTGCAGCCTTTTTTATTTATTTTTTCATTAAATAAAAAATGATTTGCTTTTGCTAGATTTTAATCAAATAAATTTTCTGCAAATATGCCATCTAATGTATGGCCATATTTAATTCTCGCTAGTAAATACAATTTGTATCATATACTTTAATGTTTCAATCCCTACCAAAATTTTTTCATGCAAAATAATTATTTAGAAATTTAAAAAAAAACAACATTTTATCTCCAATTGTTGCCCAATATACACTGAAAAAAATATGTTTTCTTGCCTGCAGCATTTTTATTTACAGTGATTTTTTGCCTTCAACATTTTTTCACTGAATCTTTTTTGTTTAAATAAAGATTAGCTTTGTCTTCTAAACAAGTCCATAAGTGAAATTTAAATTATGCCTGCGGCAATAAGTGTTTCTTTTGCCTTTATTAAAAAAAAAAAAAAAAATATCTTCTATTCCAGCACCATTATTTTTCACACAAGATGATTTTATAAATAAAAAAAAAACTATTTTTGCCTGCAGCACACAATTTTAAAACTTGCAGAAATTCCTGAAAAAATAAATTCTAAAACAACAAACTTACTTTGGTCATCGCTTCGGCACTGTCCATGTCATCATCCTCGTCAGACTCAGGGTAAGGTTAATCTGCGCCTTAACGGCAGCAGTTCGGCGCGCCCGTTTCGGAGGCGGCGCCTCAGACTCATCTTTGGCTTCCTGCAACAAAAATAAATAGATAAATAAATAAACCAAGAAAAAACATATATTAAAACAGAAAAAAAAATATCTATCATCAAATATTTTAATTTAAAAAAATGAACTTACCTCATCGAAAGACTGCACTCCAAAACTATCATGTACTTGATTAGATGCATGTCCTTCATCGAGGGCCTCTTGTTTGACTTGTGTCTCTGCGGGTTTGGCAATCTGTTGCGCTACCGCACTAATAGTCTCGTCAGCATCTTTGACGCCGGCTTGGCCTAACCAAGACAATAATGTCTTTCGGCGTTCGCCGACGTATTCCAAAATTCATATAGTAAGTCTAATTTATTCGAGCAACCGTCGCATATTCTTTTTTGGTAATTTATCTTCTAACGATACCTGTAACAAGGAAAAATGATTTTTAGATAAGGATTTTCGGGGTTTGTACAATATAGGGAGTTTTGTTGGAGTCAGATGGCCGTTCTTTTTATTTCATCAATTTATGTCAGAACAGGTCTGTGAAGAACAATCATCACAAAAAAACACGCCAATTGTTTACTTATCGGATAACACGCCAATTTTAATTATTCAAATCAATACTTACAAAGTAAAACTCAAAATAGTGCAACAAAACAAAAACATAACTAGTTACAGTTTTTTCGTTTTTTATTTTCACCATATTTCTCCTTGTTTATGCACATAATTCTTGATTTAAAGCTAAATTCGCACACAATGTTAGATATCCACCTCCTAAAAACCCATTTTTTCAATTTATTTTACCCATTTTTCCCAAAAAATTGCAAAGCTTCTCTTTCACCATTTCAATCGCAATAGCCATGGCAGCACCAGCAATTGAAGTGATTGAAAGAGAAGCCTTACATTTTATGGCAAAGTTGAATAAAATAAAGAGAAAAATGGATTTTTAAGAAGGTAAAAAATCAAATATTAGGTGCTAATTTATGCGAAAAATCAAGAATTTTCGTGCAAAAAGAAGGAAAATATAGTGAAAAGAAGGTAAATTTGCTTTTTAAATTTAATGATGGATATCTCCTCTATTAGATTTATAATCAACACCAAAAAAAAACCTGTTTGTCTAAAATCATCAAAATTGGCATGGTGTCCAATAAGCAAACAATTTTCGAAAAATGTTACTTAGAGAAGTTGCAAATGCTTTTTTCTAAATAAAGATGACATTTTTGTACATGACACCCAAGAAACTATAAGTTTAAAATAAATCCAGATTAATGCCGAGAGTTTGTATTATTTTATCATTGTAAAAATTAAACTTAAAAGTGGATATTTATGAAAATAAGAATTTTATAATTTTTCATAACAAAATAAATGTCGAATTTTATTAGAAATTTTCACTTTATATAAAAAAATAATAAGGAAATCTGTGCACAACATTTTACTGTCTTGTAAAATTCAGAAATTGATTTAAAAAATTCTCAAAATAAACAATTTATTTATAAAATCAGTAAATAAAACATTTACTTAAAAAATATAAAAACGCATGAAAATGTTTTAAACGACGCCACTGGTAAAAAACAGGTTCTCTTCATCCTATAAAAAGCAGACACCGCGACAATAGTCAGGGAGCAAGGTCAAAATGTGCGCAGGTCATGATATGCGGGAAAAGCGAGACGGTAAAACGATGAGCGGCCATTTTGTTAGATTATTGGATGTTCCATCAGATAGAAACATTTTATTTTTAAAGCATTATTTTAATGTTATTTAAAAAAATGGGAAGGGTGTTGATGAAAGGCAAAAAACAACTAATATGAAAATTTAGAGCCTTGCTCTAAAGTCAGTAGTAACCATGGTTAACAATGCAACTGATCAGTGAGAGATTTTTGTTTTTATTTGTTTTTTTGTAACGGCAACAAAAATGAAACGAACCTTACTTTTCTTTAATTTAAATTTGTCGCCAAAATTCTTTTAGATTTGTGATCAGTGTCCCAAAAAACCCGTGATTAGAACGATTAAACGAAAATATTTAATTTATTTCTTGCAATAAGATTCATAAAAAAATATTAATGCGTTATAAGTACATGTGTATAAATAAAACATTTGTATTCATAAACATTACAATACTAAATATAGAAAATTGTCTAAATTAATAATTCAAACAAATATTATGCAATGTTATACATTCTTACAGATTATCTAACAAAATGGCGCTTGAAATGTCTGTTAACATGGCCAAATCAGAGTTAAATACTTGGGAATAAAAATGTTTTTTTGTTGTATTTAGAATGCTAAACAATTAATCGAAAAATTAAATGTAAAAATCAGTAACCAGAACGGGAAAATATTTTTAAAAAATCTATAAAACCAAGTTATTCAATTTAGAGTAAACTACGCCGCATCATATCGGTGAATAGGCCGCTTGACCCGTTGGCAAACGACGCCAACCAAGCAGCGTTTCTATTGGTTGTCCCTGTATATCCTACGCTGTGCATTTGCGCACTCGGTATATTGTAGCATTAACAAAGAAAGTAATGATCGATGATTATAAAAATGTTGGAATCTGAAAATCAATAATTGGCTATAGGTATAGGCCCTGCTGCCAAAAACTAAATTTTTTGCTTCAGGTTTTCCTAAATTAAACAAAATGTTAAGAAAAACAGCCGAACTGGGACATAAAGCTTAAGTACAACAAAATGGCTCCTAAAAACAAAAATGTAAAATGCTTGCTGGCTTGTCTGGAATTCTCGAATGCACCTTGGGTCGCTCTGTTTAAAAAAAATACAAAAAATAACAGTTATTGAAAGAAAAAATCATCTAAAACTTGGAAAATATTTCATCATCAGCTCCGATCTCCGATGCAATGGCGGAAGGCACCGCCTAAAACCTAGATAATAAAAATAAATTATAAATATCCAGATGATCCTCCATAGGCAAACCTAAATAAAATTAAATATTTTTCAAACAAGAATGTTTTGTAAACATACAGGATGTCAAAATGTAGAAATTCTGTCGAATATCAAGTTTGGAAAATTTGACGATAACATGGCCGAAGACGCTACTTACCTTAACCGGTAGACAGGAACTAATTTTCAGGAAAATCTGCCTAATATCACCTTGTTCTTCAAAAATTGGAATATTAACTTGGTCCTTAACTAAACACAGTCTACATAAACGCAAAATTTCACCCGGATTATCCATTTTTTAGTAGTTTTTCTAAAAATTTCATCGGAGCGAATACATTCACAGTTTCTTTCTCTGACGGTCGCTGACGAAATGGGCATGAAGAAGGCGGAAGTTTCAGCAATAGACGCCCGGCAACCGTTCTCCCCACCCCACTTCCGTTCAAAAAGTGCCGCCAAATACAAATAGCGTATTAAGATTTTATTTATTGTGTTTAAAATTGGGTGTTTTTTAATTTATTTAAGCAATGGGGCATTTTTTACTTTGACACTTAATACAACAATGTATTTTTGGTAGAAAAAATAGACTAGTGTTTTTTTAACACCCTTTGCACATACAAGCCTTTAGTTTCTAAGTGACTTAGCAACATCGTCATAAAGTCCACAAATCTATTGGTTGATAAAAATGATGTTTTAAACTATCTAAAAATATTGCTATTTTTAATTAAATAAAATAATGCTAAACGGTTTCCTCAAAAATAAAATTATATTTTTTTATGAATCATGTTGTGTTTTGATCAACGTTGTCATTACGGCGAAATTTTCGCCTGTTTACGGGCAACCAACAATGCAACTTGTTTTAAATTGGTAGGAGTGTATTTTTACGCGCTAATGTACTAACTTTATTTTGAAAATTGTACTATATAAAAACAGTTTAAAAGGGCAATGCAAATACTTTCTTTATCAAGATGCTTAAAATGGGTGGTAAATGTTTACTTTAATTATTTATTATATAAAATAAAAGTTATAAAAAGAAGCATGTAAAAGGGTACTTGTAAATCTTACAGCAAATATAATGTTTTTATTTCTTTCTTGCTATCCGTAATAACGCTTTTCCAAGTAAAAATCTAGATTTGACACATTAAAATCAATGAATTAATTAAATGTTTGTTCGAAATTTAAAGTATTTAACAATAAATTTGTCGACTGAAATTAAAGAACACATTCCTAAGGTTGCTTGACACGATGTCGTTTTTAAGAAACATTGCTATGCTTAGAACTTGCGTAGAATAAGTAGAATAAATTTAGTTAAGAGTCCGCAACCCGATTTTGACGAAATTTGGTATACGGGTTTTTTGGGCGCTGATTACCAGGGCGGTATTAACTCTTTAAGGCGCCCTAGGCTAGAATTCCTGGAGCGCCTATTTTCCATGAAAAAAAAGAGCAAAAAAAGTCCTTTCCTCCGTAGCGCCTCTTTTAAGTGCCAGGCGCCTTACTTCACCACCCGAAATAAAATTGATGACCAATCAAAAAAAAGTAATTTCCTCCCTTCTAGCGCCTATTTTTTCATGGCGCCCTAGGCTGTAGCCTCAGTCAGCCTAATGGATAATACGGCACTGCTGATTACTAATCTGAATTTTTAGTCGCCTACGTTTTGTAGATATCCATCATCAAAGTTGAAAACCAATCCAACATTATTTTCACTATATTTCGCCTTCTTTTGCACAAAATTCTTCATAAAATACTAAATTGGCACACAGTATTCTATAAATACCTTTAAAAACCCGTTTTTTTATAATTTTACACGTTTTTTTCATTAAATTGCAAACCTTTATCCCCAAACGCTGCAACCATGCATACACAAATATGTATGCGTGGTTGCATACATGACGACTTGATTTAAAGTAAAGCTTTTAAATTAATGTAAAAAAGCAAAAAATGAATTAAATAAAGGTTTTTAAAAGGTTTTTTGATGTTAAAGGAAATATAGCGGCCCTTGATCCCCACCATAGGACTTGAAGATGGAAGTGGGACTTAGTTGGGTATCGGTATAGACACTTTCATTGAAACCAACATCTGAACTGTTTAATTTAAAGCAAACATAAACATTTAGAGCTGTGTTGTCATGTTAATGAAAACATACAGCAAAAAAATGCTGACTTTACAAGGATTTAAAAAGAACTTATGATTTCTTTCGTTACTTCGTAGCTATATATTTTAAATTATTAAAATAAATAGCATGTAATTTGTTAAAAGTGACTTATAAGATCCGAAGATAAGGTCAATTAAAAGTCTTTGTGAACAAGTAGAATGTTTTTATTTTTGTGCTGTTATCTGAATATTTTTATAAGGGTTCTTTATTTTTTAGAATAAAATTAAAGATAATATTGTGAAAAGTAATAATAATATTTATATTTTGTTTCAAAAAATACACGTGATAGGGGGAGGGTAGTGTAAAACCTTACCAAGAATTACTAGGAGGTAAAAGGGTTAAAAATTCATTTAAAAAACATCACGTGATTAATGGACGTCCCCTGATCAGCGCGCCAAAAACCCCATATATACTATTTAAATTAAAATTTGCAATGGAGCTGGTAAGTAAAAAAATTTCATTTTTGAAGTTTTAATTTACTCCCATTTCTGCTCTCAGATATTAGAAAATTATTGCACAGTGAAATAAGGCCAGGCACTAATAATACCGGCCTTTTTTGACATCTGAGCTTGCGCAGATGCATGGTAGGATAAGGACTCCCTTAATAAGTATAGTGCCCGGTTTTATTTATGTCGGTTTTAGGTCGTTCCTTATTTTGGCCTTATTTTACTGTTCGTCTAACCGAGTGGCTGCCGATCACAAAATCGAAAAGTTTTTGGAAGTAAAAATACTTAAAAACCTTGTTTTTTTAAATGTATTTCTATACTTGTGTTATAAAAAGCCCTACAACACAAAGCAATAAAGAAAAACTTCTAAAATGGTTCCCCTTCTTTTAGGTTAATGGTACTGTCAACATGATTTGCAATAACTCTAAATTATGGGCACAAGCACTATTTAAATAAAGCCGGTATTAATAATTACCGAGCTTAATAAGGCAACTTGCAATAATTATCTATTTTATTTATAATGTATCGATTCAAGGGCCCTAATAAATTAAATAATTAATTAATAAAAAAATAATAAATTCTGTCCAACACATTGTACTAATATCTAGTACAATCATGTATCTGAAGGTAACCCTGCTTGTTGTTCTGTAGTAAACATAACCTATATGTTTTTCAAAAATTTAGCACACTATTTTTTTAAATTTAACTTAAGACACAAAATTAAAATGAGTATATTCGTTCAAAAACCAAATCCCCTTACAGGACACAACGACTGGGTGATCCAAAATGAAGACTACGACTATCACCAAGAAGTTGCTCGATCTGCGTTTGCCGACATGCTTCATGATACAGAAAGAAATCAGCTATACGAAAAGGCTCTTAAGATTGCCATTGATAAAATACATTCCTTAAACAAAAAGGCTTATGTTCTAGATATAGGCACTGGCACGGGGCTCCTATCTATTATGGCATTGAGGAACGGAGCTGATAAAGTTACTGCTTGCGAAGCTTTTAAACCTATGAGCCAATGTGCTCTCAAAATTATAGAGTTAAACGGATTTAAAGATCAAATAACAGTCCTTCCCAAGAGATCTACAGATTTAACAGTGGGTGATTCAGGTGATTTGAAAGAGAAGTGCAATATATTGGTAACAGAAGTGTTTGATACTGAGTTGATCGGAGAAGGGGCTCTTTCTACCTTTAGTCATGCTCATAAGCATTTATTAGAAAAGGATTGTATTGTTATTCCAGATAATGCTACAATTTATGCACAGGTAAACACTTATGGCACCTTATTGATTATTATGAGCTTAACTCATTGAATCATGGTATTTTCGTAATAGCAGCTGATTTATTAGCTCTTTCATTGCACCTTTATGATATTCAGAAAGTAATATGAGTTCATTCTTAAATAGTCTTTAAAATATCAGGACAGGATACTTGTTTTCAAAGCTTCTAGCCCCATTGAAAGGTATTTCTCAGGTTTTTGGAACTTTTTGTCTTAATACATTGGTACTCTTGTAAAAAGTGCTTTAAAACTAAGATAAAAGATTTAAAGAAACAAGCTTATGCATCCTTTAAGTCAAAAATTGATTACAACATGCCTTTTTCTAACTTTTTTTAGGTTGTTGAATGTCCCTTGGCACAAAACTGGAATAAACTAAAGCATATTTACAATGATGACCTAGAAAGTTTGATCAAAGTGCCTGATTCCATTAAAAACTGTCCAGGATCAGCTGCAGTTCATGATATTCAGCTTAGTCAATTGCCTATGTCTTCTTTCAACACCATTATACCTCCCACTGCTGTTCTTAGATTTGACTGGTGAGATTTTTCTTTTTTTTTTAGTAAAACAGACCTTTTTATTATCTTTCCTCTTCTTAGGTCAGGAAAAACCCCATTCGTTTTTGAAAGGTCCACCATAAACACCCTAAAATCAGCCCGTGATGGTAAAGCTCAGATGGTGTTCATGTGGTGGGACCTTCAAATGGACATCAATGGAGAACACATACTTAGTTGTGCCCCTATATTGGGCACATCCAAAGTCCAGTGACAAATTAACAACAGACATACCGTGGAGAGACCATTGGATGCAGGCTGTGTATTATTTTCCACAAGAAGTTGATGTTAAAAAGGATCAAGAGGTTTGTTTTGATATAAATATGCTAAGGTATTTAATAGGTGTGTTGTGTTGTTTGAAGAGTCAAAGAAAAGAAAGGTATAGTTTTTACTAAGAGTAAAGGAATCATTATACCGGGTGATGCATCGCCGGGCGGGACATAGGAAATCCCATGTAATTTTTAATGGGGTCAATTATTGGCTCCCCTAATTATTTTAGAGAAAAATTCTATTGAAGTTTATTGAAGAGCATGGAAATCTACGTCCATGGTAAAAACTTTAAATTTTTTGGTTAACCCGTTTGCTAGTTAGATGCTAATATATTTTTAAAAATTGTTACATTATTATCGCCTCATATTTATGAACAACAATAAAAATACCAGTTAGCATGACATTACGTTGTCATTTTGAAATTTAGTGCTTTATTATTATTAAAAATCTCACTGTGAAAAGATTAAAGTTGTATTTATACAAACGAATTAAGTTAAGTTAAACTAAACTAGAGTAACAAATTTCAAGAACTTATGACATTTATATTATTGACATGCTTCAATAAATTATTAATATTATTACAATAATTAATATGTTTGAAATAAACTTAAGATTTAAGAAAATTGTCAAATATTCCTCCATTGACTGCTAGACAATAACCCAGACGCTCATAAAATTGTCTTCTTACATTGGCTAACTGGTAAATTGAAATTTTATTGCATTCTGCAGAAATAGCATTTTTTAACTCATCTAGATTAGAGTAATTTTTATTCTTGTATATCATGCTTTTTAAATGGCCCCAGAGGAAGAAGTCAATTGGCAAAATATCAGGAGACCTGGCTGGCCAATTTATGGTGTGATGTAGGCCATTAACATTTTCATTAAAAGCATTGTGTATATATTTCCAAACAGCCAGGGTATTATGTGCCGGGCAGCCATCCATTTGGTACCAAATTTCCTGATTTTCCCTGGATACATCATTTAAAGTGGGTAAAATTAGTTCTTTGAGTAGTTCCAAATAAAATTCTGCATTCAAATATTGATTAAGAAAAAATGGTCCAATAATATGTTGTCCGAAAATCCCCAACCAAACATTTACTTTCTGTGGATATTGCATCCTCGTTTCGACAAATCTGTGTTGGTTTTCTTTGCTCCAGTATCGGTAATTTTGATGATTGGGTTCATTGTTTAACGTAAATGTGCACTCATCAGTCAAACAAATATTTCTTAAAAATTCCCTGTGCATGTTTGCCATTTCCATCATGTCAAAACAAAATTCCTGCCGTCGTATTTCATCCCCATTCCTTAGCTCTTGATGTCTTTCATATTTGTATGAAATGTATTTATGCCTCTTCAAAATCCGGAGCACTGTTGATTGATCTTTTCCTATGATATCCTGAAGTTTCCTTGTACTCACCTTCCCTTCATTTTCTTCCACGTGCAATAAAATTTCCAAGTCTCTATCATCTCTTACATTTTCTTCTTTTTGATACTCCCTAGCTTCACATCTGCGTGCCTTTGGTCTCAAATTTTTTGATAGTCCTATCGACTGTTGATTTTCCGGTTATCGGTCTATTCGGATACTGAGCAGCGAACATGTCTGACACCTTTTGGTAACTATTTCCTTGATAGTACCATTTAATCATCAATACTTTTTCTTCAGTAGTATAACTCATGGTTAATCTTTTCGCTCTACGATTTTTTGATAATAATAAAGCACTAAATTTCAAAATGACAACGTTATGTCACGCTAACTGGTATATTTATTGTTGTTCATAAATATGAAGCGATAATAATGTAACAATTTTTAAAAATATATTAGCATCTAACTACCAAACGGGTTAACCGAAAAATCTAAAGTTTTTACCATGGACGTAGATTTGCATGCTCTTCAATAAACTTCAATAAAATTTTTCTCTAAAATAATTAGGGGAGCCAATAATTGACCCCATTAAAAATTACATGGGATTTCCCATGTCCCGCCCGGCGATGCATCACCCAGTATACATACCTAGAACAACTACTTCCCATCTAACCCCATAAAGTTAAACAACAGATCAGTAAGTTTAGTATCTTTATTTTTTAACTAGTGACCAAACTAAAAATAAAGGATATTTTTCGACATATTAGAGACATTTTGCACCTCTTAAAATAACAGACGTTTTTGGCCTCCTTATGGTTATCGTTATTAAACATAACGATTACGGCAGCAGTTTTAGACAGAGATTTTGCAGCCTCTTTTAAGAAATTTATCTTGCGTCTGCGCTTTTGACACATAACCCTATTTTTACCTGTGGTTCACCGATTTTAAAGTTTACGAAAAATCAGTACTTACTTTTATTATCCATAAGTTATATATTGATATTTAAATATATGCAAATAGTTCTCTTGATTTTGTTTTTTAAAGTAGATGTAAACAATACAGTATAAGCAAAACACAAAAAGTAAGGTTAGGTTTGGTAGTAGAATAAAAAGCAAGTGTGCCAGATTGTAACATGTAAATAGATTACTGATTTAAAACATCCTTAAAAATGCAAGTCCGTTTTAATTTCTTTACACTATTTTATTTTTCTTACTGCTATGGATTTTTCGCTATGTATCAATCATATTTTAATTAATACGGCAATAAAATGTCAACCTTCTTAAATAATTGATATTAAAAATTCTACAATCCGGCAACCACGCAGTTTAACAAAAACGATAACGATAACGATAAGCTCTTCGGTATTCATCCGTAATTAAAGGAGTCCGGTATGGTTAATAACGATAACGGATCATGTTTGCGTTACTGCGCAGTCTCAGAATAACGTTAACCACAACGGAATTGCAAAATAAGAGGTGCAAAATATCTCTAGTTTCGACTGTTGTTTACGTTATTTTATTTTTATTTTCTACGATTTTGTGGTTTATTGTTATATTTAAATAATTAATATTGAGATTGACAATTAAGTCTCTACTATTTTTATCGGAAATTAAATGCTCTACAGAAAAGGTCTCTTATACTTTTTGTAAGTTAAAAAATTCAAAACAAAAAGTTGTTTTCCTCAAAATTCTTTTATTTTTGATTTTAAATATCGTTTTAATGGTTAGATTTATTTAAAAAATACTTTAGTTACTAGGTATTTTTCTTAATATAAAGTAGCTAGATTTATGTTATAGTAAGAACATTTTAAAAGCGCAAATTCGGTACCCTTTGAAAATGATACAAAAAACATAAAAAAGGCCGCCTGCAATCGGAATATTTTATACAAAGGCGCCGGTACCCTTTACAGCCACGCGCCAATACACTACAATAGAAATCCATTATTTTGGCCAAAAAGCAACTTTGAAATTTTAATGGCTCCTGCTGTGTATTTAAAATTAGATACTTCAAACTACATGTACGCAAAATTATAAAAGGATATGACGACTTCTATTGGGGTAATAAGAAACTTGAAAATATATTTTAAGTAAACATAAATATACAACATTTAATCTCTTTAGTTTATTATTACCCTTGATTACTAAAAAAGTAAAAGAGTTTAAATAATAAGAGCTATTGTTGTGTTTCCGATACAGTCTCGCGAAGTCTCGCTACTTTTGTCAAAGATTTTTTTACCTTTTTCTTTATCAGTTTTTGTACTTACAATTGCATTCCTACTTTTTGCTACTTCTGAGTGTAAGGACAGATACAAGATTTTTTATAATTTACAAGGTTTTCCATTTTAAAATTTAATATGTTTTGTCCTACACTGTATATCCTAAAAGATAAAAGCATTCTGATGAAAGATATGGATTCTACAGAATCTACCCAACAAAACAGTGTTATTATTAATTATTTTATACATTAAAAAATAAAAAAAGTTGGAAGATGTATCTCTATTATGCTTCTAAGAATAATTTAAAATTATTTTTCAGATTTGGATGGTCATATTTCCGAAACTAATCGAGATAGACACATCAAATGTAGTATTTTTCTAAAGCATTTTAAAAGATTTTTTTGGTGGTGATATAATATTCAGGGTATTCCATTTAAAAAAATCATACCTATTGTCGTACCCTGTATATCATATGAGATAATAATCATCGGATTACTGATTAGAATACTACCGAATTAACCAAACAAGCTGACATTTTAGTTTATTTTGTACAATAAAAAAAAATAATGTTAAGTGGGGTGTATATTTATAATAACATATAATAAGTTTTATGTTTCCAAAAAGCATTTGTAATAATTTATAATATTTTTCCAGTAAAAAGCACCTCATTTTAAGTTAGATTGGTAAGTTTCAGAACTTTGTCCAAAAAAATTAATTTCTATCCCATAGTGCGATGACCACCTGCATCAACCGGAAAATCATAAAAGAAATATAGCAAAGGCGGCCGCGAAGACAAGCATGCCGATTTATTTGCTTTAAACTTTTTGTGATTTTTTTTCTTATCAAAGAGCACCGAATTTACATTTTTAAACTGTTCCTTCTATACTTTATCAGGTGTGTGATATAAATTTTTAATTTTTACCAAAAAAACATTTGGCTTCATACCTAAAGTTAAAGTTTTCCTGATTTAATCTTGTTTTCCCGTTACTCCTTTCTTTAATTTTAAGACCCTAACAGAATACATTTTTATTTTTTATCATAGGTCCATTTAATAAGCTGCCATGACGAATATTCCTTATGGTTTAACCTTACTACAAACCTAAAACTAACTGACATGCATTACCTGAGCCCAGTTTGTAATTGTGGGCTACACGTAGCATTTTCAAGAACCAGAATAGGTCAATTAAATGACGCCAAAAGAAATAAGAAGTACTTGAGAATCTTAGAAGATAACATAGACAAAAATAGTAGTATACTGTTTTTAAGCGACGGATTTCACTATGGGTTGGTAGCGTCAAAATTGGGTGCAAAAAAGTGTTCTTTTTGGACACTAATCTTCTTTCAAGACGAGTTTTACAAGAATTTATCAAATTTAATGGTGTACAAAACGCAGTGGTGCTAGAAAAAGCCGAAGATTTGAAAACTATAGACCTAAACAGCATCACGATAGTTTTCGGAGAGCCGTACTTTACCAGTAGTATTCTTCCATGGGATAACCTACTGTTTTTGTATCTGAGTGATAGTATAAGGACGATTTTGGACAAAAATGTTAAAGTTTTTCCGAAGAAGTGTGTGGTTAAAGGGGTGGCGGTTAGTTTTGAACATTTGCACAAGATCAGAGCGCCTCTGGGAGAGTGTGAAGGGATTTTGATGAAGACTTTTGATGATCTCATTTCGGTAAGTAAAATTTTTATTTTTGTTTCTGGGTGTGTGGAGAGAATTAGCACTTTTTAAGGCGAGAAAGTTACTAGTAATTTTCAAATTATTAGGTATATTTGCATTTCTCACGCGGCAACAGATTATTTTTCCTTATTGCAAGAAACTGTAATAATTCCTCAAGTTTTACTGTTTTTTTTTTATTAAAGTGATAATAAATTAAAAATTAAAGTATACTGGTTTTTTATTTATTTTTTCACAGGACTCTAGCAATATTAGTGACGACAATGTAGAGGCACAACCTCTGTGGGAATACCCGGGCGTGGCACTTAGTAACGAAGTACAAATAGCAGAAATTGATTTGCAGAGTGAGCACAATAGTTGTTTGGAGACTAGAGGCAGTTTTTCGATAGATCAGTAAGTACTTCTTTTATTGCAGATCTAGTAGGTCATAATTTAAGAGCTGGAAACCATCTTGACTTACCCACAATATACAAGTTACCGAAAAGAATAGGCCACTTGAAAATTGTGATTTTTTTATTTTTCGTTTGAAACTCTACCGGGTGTTGCTCCGTCGAGCGGGACATAGGGAATCCCATGTAAATTTTGAAGTAGTCAAATATTGGCTCCCCTAAATATTTTAGAAAAAAATGCTATTAGGATTTATTGAAGAGCACAGTAACGAGTAAACTCCTTAATACTTCTGCAACGTAGTATCTCATTATGCACCCTGTACTCTAGAAATCAATAATAAAAACACCATATCGATTTATCAGTGACAATTTAGATCATTAATTTATAATGTCATTGCCAAAACTGAACAATTTTATACGGGAATTTCAAAAAGAATCCTCGCATTTCATTTTAGTTTACAGCTAATTCCAACACATGCACTCACAGTTACGCAAGACAATAAAACAAATTTTTTACATTTAGAAATCAATTTATGACGAAAATATCAGGATTTAATCAAATGCTCAAATATTCCTCCCATAACTGCTAGACAATAACCCAAACGATTATAAAACTTATTTCTTACGTTGGCTAGTTGGTACATCCATATTCTGGCACATTCAACGGAAATAGCATTCCTTAGCTGGACTAAAATTTCATATTTTTTATTGGTAGCTTAGTTTTTAAATGTCCCCATAGAAAAATCGTTTGGCGAAAGATCACCTCGATTTTCTTCACATTTGCAATTATTGATTACTGTGTCTGTAGTTTCAAATTTTTTATTGTCGATTTACTTGGTATTGGCCTATTGGGAAAATAGGCTGTAAACATGTCCGCTACTCTTCGATAACTATTTCCCTGGTAAAACCATTTTATAATAGTGATTTTTTCTTGATTTAAGTAGTTCATTATTTAAGAATGATGTGACATTGATCTGACAACTTGAGAGTAAGAGGTTAAATAATTTTTCTGGTATTTTATTATAAACTTCTAATAATACAGGGCGCGTAAGAAGATAGGAGATTCGTAACTTATTTTAGCATTTATTTCTTAGCTGGCGGACTGAGAAGAGCTGAAATTTGTACACTGGGTACAACTTTTCGTTCTCTTTAAAAATCCTAATTATATTTTCTTCTAAAATAATTAGGGGAGCCAATATTGGACCACTTCAAAATTTACATGGGATTCCCTATGTCCCGCTCCATGGAGCAACACCCGGTATATAGTATAAAGCAAAATCGCTTCCCGCGTCTGTCCCTATGTCTGTATGTATGTATGCTTAGATCTTTAAAACTACTCAATGAGATAGAGTGATTTAAGAGGAAGGTTTATATGTATAATAGCATGCTCAATATTTTAGAAAACCACTGATAATTTAAAGATTTTTAATGTAAATAAACAATTTTTTTGCTGGAAGGGGAATTGTGTTACTACAGGCAAAAGCTAGTATTTATTTAAAAGTTGTAATATTTTGCATTATTTGTTGCTGAAATTAAAAAATCTACACTCATTGTCGTGGAGGATCTTTGTTTAGGGATAATAAAAATGCCAAATTATTAAAGAAAACTAGGAATTATTAACTGAGTAATACAATTTTTTTTAAAGAGTATTAGAAAATGTATTTAAGGAAATGGGGAACATTTTGAAAGCGTATTTTTGTGTGTTTAATTATGTTTTATTAATTGTTTGCCATTAGCTTTGTTCGCGGGTCTAGTAATGAACCGATTCTGAACCAGAACCGAACTGGTTTAGAATTGTTTTAAAGCGCATGTCTAGTTATTTATTAGTTCGGAATTTTTATTTACCACGAACGATTTTCTATACAGCTGAGGATGTATTCTAACCTGGCCTTTTGGTTAGGATTTTTCATGGTTAAATTGGATACTATAAAAAAAAATAATAAACAAAACGGTAAATTGTTATACTGTCGAAAGCCACACGAGATCTCTCGGCGGAAGACGAGGGATTCCCTGCCTCCTCTCGTTTTTTAACATAAGTATGTGTGTTTAACTAAAGATAAAATTCAAACAACAAGAAATGGTAAAATCTTGTAATATTGTCTATATTTTTTAATCAAATCTTTATTTATTTTATTGCATACATACATTCACACGGAAAACAATTAAAAATCCTTTGTTTATATACGCTCAGAATCACAAAAATATTAAAAAAATATTCAACAGGTATATTAACCCGCATAAAAAGTGGCAGAAACAAATAAACTGTAATACAACGGTTTATTTCTGTACCACAAAAACAGAAAACAGCTGACCATGTCGACAATGCACATGAAATTCCGAACTGAACTTTTAGTTCCAACAAAAATCCGAGGACTGCTAATCAGGTTACGAACCGGTAACGAACTGATTTCATTGTAACCCGCGAACACAGAACTGTTACTAAAAATTCGGGATTTTACTAACCGCAAACGCTGCTTTTTTCACTGCGCATGCGAACAGTCCCAGAACCGGTTCAGAATCAAACCCGCAAACAAAGCTATTATATATCACTTTATTCAATATTTGAATACTGATTAACCATTCTTTGTTAGTTTAACTTTAAAAAATAATTAGTTTAAAAACTTTGCATTGGCTAATAGAGTAGCTATCAAAAGCAATAAAAAATTGAACTTTAAGTAGTTGTAACTCGAGAACCGATGACGTTAAAAAAAAAAGTATATGAAGATGTACCATTATTTTATCATGTAAAGCACCGGCTTAAGTTTCGTGATCGATTTTTGAATCGTCCTGTTTATTTGGTGTGGTCGCAGGTCTCACTTTTTAAATAATATAATTAGAAAATCTTGGCTCCGCGTGTGGCGTGTGAATGGGAAGGAGTAGGGTCAAGGCGCAATAATCCTATAGGCTGCAGCGCACCACCTAGGTGGGCAGTTGTCGGACCTAGGTGGAAAAACTCGAAAGCGCTAAATAAAAACATGTCAAAATCCTCACGGAAAAAAAATAACCATTTTTTATGTTTTTTAGTAATTTACCATGTAATGGCATAGCTCTATGGGTGGATTGGTCTCTTGACAACACCCCCAAGACCACCATATCAACCGGACCTACTGAACCTATAGAAATAGGAAAGAAAATTCAATGGGACATGTATACCAGACAGGGCGTGTGTCTTTTTTCAAACAGGACGGTTAAAAGTATAGATTTTAGGTTTAAGTTTGATTTTAAGGAAGGAAATATTAGTTTTAAGTGTTAATAAATATTAGTGGACAAAAATATGTGAAGTTACTTTTGATATTTGTTGTGTTTTATTTTAGTTATAGTTAAAAAGAGGAAGGAATTTTTTCAAAACGTCGATTGTCGACCAATTGTATTGTTTCTGCGTAGCACATGGTGTTTGTAGGGCATATATGAAAATTTTCTAATACCAGTCAAAACAAGTGTATTAAGAAGATAAAGAAGAACTAATTGGCTCATTGGCAAATATACGCATACATATATAGAGTTATAGAGACATGGCAGGTAGTATAAAGTCTTAAAAGTGTAAAAGTAAAGTCAATTTAATTTTACCTCTGCATTTTTCAAAAAATCAAATATCACAAAAACGAATGAAATTAGACACTTAGTACTCAAAACAAACTTGAGTTATTTTTTAAAGTAGAATCTAAAACCGTCATAAAATATAGGGTGTTCCGTTAAAAAAAATATAACTTTGATACGTCACACTTTTTTGAGACACCCTGTATAGACTAAAATAATTTTATACTGTGGTGTTATCCGACCTGTATATGTTCCAGTATTTAATTTTTTAAAAACCCCATGGTTATCTAGCTACAGACCGTGTCGAATATGGTGCGCCACCCTGTATATTGTTTATACATTGTACATACAAAATACCCATTTAGGATTTAAACAAACATACCTATATCCAAAAGTTAATGATAAGAAAGATACGGGGTGTTAAAGAGATATAAATATTCTTTATTCATGCATTTCGATAATTTCTGATATGTTTTAAACATTTTAATAAAACTCGGTATCCAGGAGTTTTTAGCTATCAGCTATTTATATCTGAGCAGTTGTAATTATAGCTAACTAATAACTATAACATTCGGGTGCACGGAACAACTAAAACGTGAATACCTTAAAAACGGTTGTCAAGACAGATTTTTACTAAGTATACCTTTTTTGTGCAGAAAGCATAGAGAAGCTTACTAGTTTACATACATACAGAGTAGTAACAAAAAATTGGATAGTTTTAGAGAATTTTAAATAGTGTACCCATCGCCCTCTAGTCTACACACAAAAATTAATATTCGATCTGAAAAGCTAATGTTTAAAAACCCCGAGATACCGTTTTATTAAGATATTTAAAAAGGGGGAACAATTCTCAAAATAAATTTACTTTTCTCTTTTACTGTGACACCCCCGTATCTTCCTTATTATAAACTTGGATATTAGGTATGTTTGGTTCAATCTTAATATTTTGGCATAAGGAATTTGTGGTTTTTCTGTGTACCATTCATTAGCGGACACCTTGTATACAAAGTTTTTAAAATTGTTTTTGACTTACGGAACCATGGAAAATATTTTGCTCTGCCAGGTACCTCATCGTCCTGTCGTCGCTTTGATAATTTTTAATTTTCAATACTTAAACCACATTTATGTTTTAGTTTTAGGTTATGCCTATTAAAATAATCCAATAAATTTTGTTTACAACATACAGTTCTTTTTTGTTTTCTCCTTAATTTTACGCCACTGATCTGCCTAAAATCAAACATGGCCGAAAATGGCCCGACTTGACGTCACAGCCGCGCTAGTAAATATGGCGAATGTCGTGACCTTATCTCATCAATCGACTTTGACCGCCAGTTAGTGATTTCAGTAAGCTTACCTGTTTCCCCACCGCTGATGTTACACGAGGCGAGGCTTCGACCGACGCATTTAAAGTGTAAACTGGCAAAAATGACAAGCCTGCCGCAAAAGCGGTACGAAAATTTTAGCATGCCATGGTTTCTCTTATCCGTAGGTATGTTACTTTATGCTACAAGCCATCGTTTTTAAGATATTCCGGATTAAACTTTTTATTCTACATAGAAAATGTCTTTTGTATTCCTTCATGCTTTTTTTTAATTTGTATAGAAAATGCCACGACAAATTCCTTGTGCCAAAATACAACCTTCTAATGCAATTTACATCAGTTGAAAAGTTGATTCTCCGCGAAATACAGGGTGTCAAAAAGAAAAAAATCTTTTAAACACTATATCTTCTTAAAGATCAACTTTTCGGCTAAGACAAATTGCATTAGATTTGTCCCAAAGAATTTGTTTTATACAGACCTTTTGAAGACTGCCAGGTGATCTAGATAAAAGGAACGCAATGGAAAACTTTTGTATAGAATAACACGTTTAATCTTATATATCTCTAAAACCGTTGGTCGTATCGATATTTACTAAGTATACCTATTTTGTGCAAAAAATAGGAGATTTTTTTTACTAGAGCCATAATATACCAAGACAAACAAAGTTATGATATTTTAAACACAAGCAAAGGACTACAAGTGGCGCCCTCTACATTTTACAACAAAAACGTAAACAGTTATTTCTTTACCTTGGAAAAAACTTCTAAAACTGAATTTTGTACCAAAAATTTTAATATTAAAAATAATTAAAATAAAATGGAAAGCTTGATACCCTGTACCTCGAAAACCAACAACTTTTTGACTTGGAAAAATTATATTAGATTAGTTTTATTTTGGCCCAAGGAGTCTGTAGTAGCATTTTGCACAGATCTTTTAAAGACACCCTGTATATAAGTGTTTTTCGAAAAATATTTTCCATAAACTGGGGCTTAAGCTCCCCCAAAACCAGAGGCTAGTTGCGCCCCCTGAGGATGACTCTTGGAACTGCCAAAGAAAACTAATTTTTGTCAAAGAAAACGTATATTTAACAAAATAATTAATATGTGCTTTAATTATATACAAATTGGTTTGGCAATTTTGTTGCATTCTTCTTCAGTGTAGAAATTATTTTTGCTTGCATTGCAATTACCGTAAGTCCCCATAACACAAGATTTTTGGGCGTCATTCCAATACCATCTTGTCGTCGCAGCTAAACAATTTCGGTCTGGTTTTTCCAAACCATAGCTGCAGTCTTAAACATAATAAAAATACCTTAATTTCACATTAAAATTATTATATAACAATAGTAAGCCTAGATTTTTGCTGGAATTACATAATATGTCACAAAAGAACTATTGAATTTTAAATGGGTTTAAAAAATTCTCCTAAAATCTTAAATCGATCCGAGTAAAATTCTAATGGATATACCCTTCAGAAGCAGTGGCGACTCGCGGGTCTAAAAACAGGTGTTGTGCAGGAAGGGAAAAAGCGCATTCGCCATTTTAGCAAAATTGAAAATACTCAACTATCAAAAGTCTAAGTAAAAAGTCTTAATATCTAAACTTACGTAAATTTTATACACCAAATCAATCCTTCTGTCGGTAATTTCTAGAAAATGGGAGCAACTCCGATTTTGACGAAATTTGGTATACGGGGTTTTTGGGGCGCTGATCACGAATCTGAAAGAATTATTTGGCGGAAACGTTTCGTTCTTGAGATATCCATCATCAAAGTTCAAATTTGAACTAAGCTTATTTTCACTATATTCCCCTTCTTGCACACAATTCTTGATTTAAAGCTAAAGTGTCACACAATATTTGATTTTCACCCTTTAAAACCCCGTTTTTCTACGTATTTTACATTATTTTTGCATTAAACTGCATAGCTATACTTTGAATCATTTTAATCCCAGTTTGCCATGAAGCCCTATGTGTATGTATGGTTGCCGGATTATCAAAGAAAAGCCACGCAATTTAATTCAAAAATAATGTAAAAAACGTAGAAAAACGGGGTTTTAAAAGGTGAAAATCAAATATTGTGTGACACTTTAGCTTTAAATCAAGAATTGTGTGCAAAAAGAAGGGGGAATATAGTGAAAATAAGGTTAGTTCAAATATCAACTTTGATGATGGATATCTCGAGAACGAAACGTTTCCGCCAAATAATTCTTTCAGATTCGTGATCAGCGCCCCAAAAACCCCGTATACCAAATTTCGTCAAAATCGGAGTTGCTCCCATTTTCTAGAAAATTGCCAAATTAGTTACAAAGAATAATTTTAATTTAATACATTTACGGTAAATCAGGTCAAAATATTTACTTGTGAATGGGCTTTAACTTGATTTCACTTAGAAACCCCGTTTTCTACGTTTTTACATTATTTTTGCATTAAACTGCATATGCCTTTGAATATCATTTTAATCCCAGTTTGCCTTGAAGCCCTATGTGTATGTATGGTTGCCGGATTATCAAAGAAAAGCCACGCAATTTAATTCAAAAATAATGTAAAAAACGTAGAAAAACGGGGTTTTAAAAGGTGAAAATCAAATATTGTGTGACACTTTAGCTTTAAATCAAGAATTGTGTGCAAAAAGAAGGGGGAATATAGTGAAAATAAGGTTAGTTCAAATATCAACTTTGATGATGGATATCTCGAGAACGAAACGTTTCCGCCAAATAATTCTTTCAGATTCGTGATCAGCGCCCCAAAAACCCCCGTATACCAAATTTCGTCAAAATCGGAGTTGCTCCCATTTTCTAGAAAATTACCCTTCTGTCTTTTAATGCAGCAAATTTATCAATTATATATTCATAAAATGGTTAAGTTTTTTCAGTTCCTGTAGAAGCTCCTTTTGAATTGAAATATTGGCCAAAGATAAAAGTCTATCTTGGAATATAGTGTTTCTTAAGAAAGTTTTTAAACGCTTAAGGTAAGAAAAACTCCGTTTCACTGACACGCTTGTCGACAATATCGTTAAAATTAGCGAAAAAAGTTTATACGCCTCGGTAAAAAATCTTTATTTGCGCCAACTTGTTTCACTAACTACTGCAATGAAATATTTCTATAACTTTCATCAGCAAATATTAAGTCAAGTTTATTTTTAAGCCGCTGATTTTATGGAAATGATTCGGCATATATCCCAATAAATTTTGAAAAGAATCAGTGAGAAAAGTTTAGTTATACCGGCCAAACTTTGCAGTATCAGCAAGACAATGAAATTGTAGTTTGTAACAATCTTCGAATTTTACTTCCATTTCCATCAAAATATGATCTAATATTTCATAGAGAAGTGCTCTGTACTGTCCTTTAATTTCTTCCTGTCTCTAATAATACTCAAACGGAAACAATCGAAATAATACGTGAAAACCCAAAGTCGGTCTATAGAGGGTCGCGACATACGGCCATATTGCTTTGACGTGTTATGAGGTCACATCTCCCATTTTTCCGGTCATGTTGTTCAGTGCCGGAGATATACAGTTTATTGTATTAGTAGAACAACCGTTTACACAACAGTTTTTAATTATTATTAAGTTGTAAACTCAAATATCACTTCCAAAACAATGCAAAATGAAAGGCGCAAATTCTAGACGCCACTGGATTGATCATCAGCTTTGATTTTACCCAGTCTTGCCAACTATTCTCCGTGGAGTGCCCTTCCTTGCATCTCCGATCGCGAACCGCCTAAAAGTTGAGGATGTGTCGCAACCTTATAAATATAAACTAACCTTGGTGAAAACCAACGAAACGACCAAAACCTATACTATCTTTTTAAGGCTAGCGATTTACCAAGCAATACAACTGATACTCCCACCCGCGATTCTGGCCACCGGCAAGTATAGCGTTGTCATGGCAACGGAGCGTCAAAGCGTAAACAAAACCCGCGCATGACGTGTATACTTCGGTCAGTTTTATATTTGCAATACACTTATCGCGTTGCCGAAAAGAGGAGGAAAGCGACTCGCGCCAGCGGTTAATTTATATCCTAGATTTTCTATGGCGAATTTTACAAATAAGGAATAGAAATGAGAAAATGAATTGAATAATAGTAATATGTTTTATTATTTATTTTTGGTGAAGTGGCACTTCACTTACTACACCTGAATAGCCACCACTGTTCAGAAGATCCGCCAAGTCAGTGCTAAAATTATAAACACGTTTCTCAAAACTCAATTTTTGAAGTTGGCAGACATGATTTCTCGAAAAGTTATGAAGCGATATTGTTTAAATTTTGCACTCATTTTTAAAATAACATTATTAAGTAATCGAACGAGGGATTTTTTTTATTATTATTACAACTAATATTTTTGAGCCGATACATATGGCGAAAATTTGACCAAAAAAATGTGTTTTTCAAAGTCTGCCAAAAATTCAAATTTTATTTGTTTTTCCTTGTACAGGGTGTCCCATTTTGGTTGTCCCTTATGGGAAACTTGGAAACCATAAGAGATATTAAAAATCCGATACCCCATCCTCGAGCTCTTTTTTGGAGAAAACATTTATGGTAAAACAGATCATCGCTATCGCGAAGCGTTTCAGAGATACAGGGTGATTCTCGATTTTTTCACTTTTGAAAAGACCCTGTAGCTTTGTTGTTATTACAGATACGAGAAAACTAATTGCACATTATACAGACACTTTTTTCCGTAGAATCCAGTGGCGTAGCCAAAAAATTTTTTGAGCTGTCATTTTTAACATATGACCCAAACATGTTTTTTTTATTAGGGACACCCTATAAATGATTAGGTAATTAAATTGCTTGTTTTTTTCTGATTAAAATAATATATCATAGTAGGTGGTTTAATAAATTTTTTACGTCAAATATTGGAAAAATTATGATTTTAAAGACGCATTGCGGCTTTTTATCTGTTTTTTAAATTGTTTTATATTTTTATTTTAAAAGGAATCTGTCATCCCTTGGCTCAGGAGACATTTCCGTAGAAAAAAAATAATAATAAAAAAATTAATTAATTAATTTTTTGTTTTTTTCTACGGAAATGTCTCCTGAGTTGAGGGATGGCAGTATTGTTTTTAAAGAAAAATATAAAACAATTAGGACACCCACGGTACGTTAATATTTAGGCTTTCAGCCTTCGTGGATTGTCAAAGATAAAAATAAAAAATTTTGGCTACGCCACTGGATTCTACGGAAAAAGTGTCTTTATAATGTGCAATTAGTTTTCTCGTATCTGTAATAACAACAAAGCTACACGGCCTTTTCAAAAAGTGAAAAAATCGAGAATCACCCTGTATTCTGAAACGCTTCGCGATAGCGATGATCTGTTTTTACCATAAATGTTTTCTCCAAAAAGAGCCCGAGGATGGGGTATCAGATTTTTAATATCTCTTATGGTTTCCAAGTTTCCCATAAGGGACAACCAAAATGGGACACCCTGTACAATAACGAGAGCTATCCATCTACTAACGAAATATTTTTGGTTTTTAAGTTTGGACGAACCAAAATGTGTATGTTGTCCAAGGCAAGAACATTTTTTTCAGACGTCAAGTGAGGTGAGGTACAGGTACCAACGGCTGAGTTTTCACAATTTTTAAATAATTTTTTTACAAATTACTGTTTAAATATGTATATGTAATATGCTGAATTGTTTAAATAAAATATATGATTGTATATGTTTAAAAAATAGTAAAAATACCCTTTTTGAACCTCTAAAACCCACAATATTACGTATTGTGCAATAAAATTGATCGTCTAGGGCTAATGTTGAAGATTGGGCAATGTTGTAACCAAAGTTTAAAGAAGTTTAAATTTTATTGCATCGTGTAGGGTCATTTTTCGCAATACTAATATAGTCTCCCATTGCTTCCAGCCATGTGGGGAGCATTCGCTGACAAACTCTTAGCTTTTACCAAATAATGAAGGTCTACCGCTCACGGGCTCTTACTCTATATCGGTTTTTAAAAAGTACAAATAGTTTTGTAAAATTTGGGATTTGTCGATACAATTTGATTGAATTTACGAAAAATATACATATCGAGGATTTGCTACCAAACTTTCCCTAGTCCAAAGGTAAATGATTTCGGAAATACAAGGTGTTTTGGAAGGTAAGGAATATGAATCTGTTATCAATATTATAAATCTTAAATAACTTTTTTGAGCCACATTGTATATAATTTTTAGATAATATAAAAATTCTTATTCTTTATCATATTTTATACACGGTGTTAATTTTGAAATCTTTCCACTCGTTATTTGAGAAAGTTATCTTTGAAACGAGACAGATTTGAGAAAATCGCCGAAACACGTCAAGATATTTATTGAGGGGAACGTTTTTACAAAAAATTGGACGGCGCCCCTTTAACCCCTTAACCACCAGGGCCACCACCCCAAAATTCTTAAATGAGAAGGCGGGTCGAGTGATACATCATTTTAAAGCTCCTGACGAGTACTTTATAACCCTAGAATATGAAGTCAATATCTTCACCTATTACAAAATGGCGGTACTTTAAAAATTACCTAAATACCTGATTTGGATGGCCATATTTCCGAAACTAATAAAGTTAGATGTACCTAATGTGGTGTTTTCTTAAAGCTCTTTTAAATGTCTTTTTAATGGTGATACTGGTAGTAATATACAGGGTAGAAGAAAAAGTACATATTTTTTTATTTAAGAACCTTGTATATTATTTTACCATTAAAAAGATCTTTAAATGAGCTTTAAGAAAATACCACATTAAGTACATCTAACTTTATTAGTTTCGAAATATGACCATCCAAATCAGGTATTTGGGTAATTTTTAAAGTACCGCCATTTTGTAATAGGTGAATATATTGACTTCATATTCTAGGGTTATAAAGTACTCGTCAGGAGCTTTAAAATGATGTATCACTCGACCCGCCTTCTCATTTAAGAATTTTGGGGTGGTGGCCCTGGTGGTTAAGGGGTTAAAGGGGCGCCGTCCAATTTTTTGTAGAAAACGTTCCCCTTAATAAATATCTTGACGTGTTTCGGCGATTTTCTCAAATCTGTCTCGTTTCGAACATAACTTGAGTGGAAAGTTTTCAAATGAACACCCTGTATAAAAAAGGTATACTTGATAAAAGTTGATTTAAGCAGCGATTTTTGAGATATCAGGAATTACAGATTAATTTCTTGTATGCCCAGGTCTAAGCTATACCGGGTGTTTTAGAATTAGATGCTAATCTTTTAGAGTGTGATTTCTAAGAACAGTTTTAAGATTTTTTTTAAATAAACCTATGTCCTAAATGTCTCACTAGTATAAACAAATTTCCTTGTAAAAACTAAAACCAAAATAAGTATTTAAAACCTTGTATCTCCCAAAATCATTTGGACTAATGGGCTAAGGTAAGTTGGGTAGAATCGTCATATTTTAGCCTTAAGATTTGTGGTTTCATTTTTTTTCACCATTTAGAGATACCCTGTATAGGGATGTAAAACTAGAAACTAGTATAGCAAAATAAATAAAATATATTACCTGCTTTAGTAAAGGCTGTATCTTCTTCGGAAGACACACAATATACAAAAAATAAAATAGTGCCTAGAAATAAAATTGTTGCTCTCATTTTTAAGTTGTCACACGTGTCAACAACGAAGAAAATAATATACAATAACAACAATTATTTTTTATGTTATGGTTTGTATTATTGTTTCATTTTAAAACAATAATATTAGTATTTATGCAAAAATACGTATGTGTGGGACAAATTTATTTATGTTCTTTATGGCTGCGAATACAATAAAAAATTAATTTAAACAAAAAAAAATTGGCAATTTTCGCTCGTATTTTTATTCATATTATTTTAAAAGCTTTTATAGTCCCAGAGCTAGTAAACCCTTTGAGTAAATCTAGACCTGTAAGGCTAGAAATTTGTATATCCAGGCTCTTTCGAATTTCTTATGACACAGGTATTTTTCCAGACAGCTGGAGAGCTGCACGTGTCCAGCCTATTCCCAAGAAAGGATCTTAATATCTTCCATTCAACTACAGACCCATTTCACTTCTCTCAATGCTTTGTAAAGTAATGGAGAAATCCATTAACTCGCAAATTCTTAGGTATTTAGAAAAACATAAAATTTTACATGACAGGCAATACGGATTTCGTCACAAAAGATCTACAGCAGATCTTCTTTCCTTCGTTTCACACAACTGGAACAAGTCTCTTGAGTTTCTAGGTGAGTCCCAGATCGTTGCTCTTGATATATCTAAAGCTTTCTGACCAAGTCAGGCATGACGCACTTTTTAATAAACTTCCCTTCTACGGTCTTCCAACTAAACTCTGCTCTTGGCTCTCCAGTTATCTTTCTAATCGACGTATATCAGTCATTGTTGATGGCCACTCTTCAAGCTTTCACGAAATTAATGCTGGAGTGCCTCAGGGTTCAGTACTAGCACCAACTTTGTTGTTGAATAACCTTAACTGGCATAAACACATTGTATCTATAGCCACCGCGGCTTCAAAAAAGCTTGGATTTCTTTTCCGAGCCAAAAAGTATTTTTCTCCTTCCAATTTATACACTTTGTATGTGTCCCAAATTCGACCCTCTCTGGAATATTGTTCTCATGTCTGGGGAATGGCATCCCCTACAACCCTCAGCATTCTTGCATGCCATTCAAGAAAGGGCTGTTCGTCTTATTAATGATCCTTTACTTACTCAAAGACTTCCTTCTCTTGCCCATCGTCGAGCTGTGGGAAATCTATCGCTCTTCTATAGATACTTTTATGGCTTTTGCTCCGACGAATTATCCAGTATAGTCCCTCCTCTTGCAGCTCCCAACAGAGAAACTCGTGGTGCCGGGCGTATGCATCCCTATACAGTTCAATTGGACAGGCCCCGAACTTCCCATTTCGTTCGTTCTTTTATCCCTAGAGTTTCTAGACTGTGGAACCTACTGCCAGCGGAGGTCTTTCCTTCCCCCAAATCTTCAAGTTTTTAAGTCCCGTGTCAACAAACTTTCTCTTACCCTGCTTAAGACACCCACGGTACGTTAGTATTTAGGCTTTCAGCCTTCGTGGATTGTCCAAAGATAAAAAAATAGTGATTGAGTCATACTAAGTACGAAAATCATCACCTGTATATTTTTGAAAGTTTAAAAAAATTATAAAAACAAAAAAACTTGGAGCTGTAAGCTTGAAATTTTTCTAGTATTTAGTTTATTTATAGGAAGGTTTGAAAAAAATTGACAAGCTTTATCGACGAGCACAAGTACCTGCCAAGCGAACTGAAAGGTGTGGTTGATTTGGATGGCCATATTTTCAAAATTATAAAAGATAGACATATCAAATGTGGTATTTTCTGAAAGCCAAATTTTCAAGTCGTACTTTTCGAGAAATCGATCGCGACAGTTGCCGGTGGGACACCCTGTACAAGCGAATTGAGAACCTGCTCGCTTTTGAAGCCGGGTAAAAAAAAGAACTGTGTTTAAAAGAAAATGTTTAGTATCGATAAAATATTTATACAGTAGGTTTATTCTGCACAAATTGGTTTGGCAACTCTATTGCATTCTGCCTCAGTGTCAAAATTATTTTTGCTTGGGTTGCAACCACCATAAATTCCTTGAACGCAAGATTTCTGGCCGTCATGCCAAAACCACTTTTGGAACGCAGCTGTACAAGAAATAGGGCTTGATTTCTCCAAACCATCGGTGCAATCTGAAAAAAAGTTTTTGTATTAAAAGCATTCCATAGTGACTGGTGGGACATTTACTCTGGAATTTTACTACATATAAGCCATAATAATGTAATTAAAACTTATAATATAATAAAATGTTTCTAATAATATAAAATAATAACTGATTTAAACAAAATATTATTTGGCTTTTCTTCAGAATAAAATTAAAAAGTTTATTTAAAATTTTATGAAAATTAAAACTTTTATACATTATGAAGAACCATTCTGCTCTTACACAATATAATAAAAGTTATTATTACTTTAAAAGAAATAAAATAATGAAATATTTAATATTAAGTTACTTAAAAAAATCCGGAACGGTGAATTATCTTTTTTTTATCTTTGCACAATCCACGAAGGCTGAAAGCCTAAATACTAACGTACCGTGGGTGTCTTAAGCAGGGTAAGAGGAAGTTTGTTAACACGGGACTTAAAAACTTGAAGATTTGGGGAGAAGGAAAGACCTCCGCTGGCAGTAGGTTCCACAGTCTAGAAACTCTAGGAATAAAAGAACGAACGAAATGGGAAGTTCGGGGCCTGTCCAATTGGACCGTATAGGGATGCATACGTGCGGCACCACGAGTTTCTCTGTTGGGAGCTGCAAGAGGAGGGACTATACTGCATAATTCGTCGGAGCAGAAGCAGTAAAAGTATCTATAGAAGAGCGATAGATCTCCCACAGCTCGACGATGAGCAAGAGAAGGAAGTCTTTGAGTAAGTAAAGGATCATTAATAAGACGAACAGCCCTCCTTTGAATGGCATCAAGAATGCTGAGGGTTGTAGGGGATGCCATTCCCCAGACATGAGAACAATATTCCAGAGAGGGTCGAATTTGGGACACATACAAAGTGTATAAATTGGAAGGGGAAAAATACTTTTTGGCTCGGAAAAGAAATCCAAGCTTTTTGACGCCGCGGTGGGTATAGATACAATGTGTTTATGCCAGTTAAGGTTATTTTCAAATGTGACGCCCACAAGGTTAAATGTGTCCCCGCTCTGCAAAACCTGGCCACTCATAAGCAAAGGGTGAGTGTTTGATGATTTTTTCGCGATAAGGAACATGATTGTGTTTTGGATGCATTAAATTGAACAAGATTTTTGGCGCCCCAATCCAATATTAAATTGAGATCCTGTGAAAGAGATATCTGCATCGCCCTGCGTTTGCCTTCCAAGTCGGGTTGAGAGACTGGCTTGGGAACCTGAAAAGTGGAGTGAAGGGTACTATCGTCAGCGTAACTATGAATGGGATTGGTTGTGGAAGAAAGAAGGTCGTTGATGTGAAGAAGAAACAAAGTTGGTGCTAGTACTGGACCCTGAGGCAATCCAGCATTAATTTTGTGAGAGTTTGAAGAGTGGTCATCAACAATGACTGATATACGTCGATTAGAAAGATAACTGGAGAGCCAAGAGCAGAGTTTAGTTGGAAGACCATAGAAGGGAAGTTTATTAAGAAGTGCGTCATGCCAGACTTGGTCGAAAGCTTTAGATATATCAAGAGCAACGATCTGGGACTCACCTAGAAACTAAAGAGACTTGTTCTAGTTGTGTGAAACGAAGGAAAGAAGATCTGCTGTAGATCTCTTGTGACGAAATCCGTGGTTTCTTGCTTCAATGCTGGCCTGTCGGTTTTCTGGACTTGGATCCTGTAGAAACTTCTTGTGAGCCTAAACTTTTAAAATTCTAGCTTTGTCACATGTTTTAGTGAACCAAGGTTTGTGATTAGAGGGTTTGATTGTTTTTGATCTCAGCAACCGTCAAATATAAATGAACCAATTTTGTGCCAAGGGGTAACGGAACATGAAGAATAATTAAATTGTATTTGCAAGGTTGCCAAATTTATAGTTTTCTCTGTAGGTTAGGGAATTTTAAAATTTTATATGGAATACCCTATTTATTTATTGTTATCAATTGCTTGTATCAACTTTATTATGACCTGATATTATCGTTTTCTTACTCCTGTCAATTTCAGAGATATGGCATTATGCTTTTTCGAAATTAATACAAAAACGGCTAGATACCTATATTAAATTATCTAAAACATGATCAACCAACCAATATTTGTCAAAATTAGTACAGGGTTAAAACTGGACCTTCTTAATTCATGAATAGCATTTTTGCGACATTCTGTATCTCCAAAGCGAATCAAGTTAGCCACTTAACTTTCACTATTGAATTTGTTTCAAAAACTAAAACCGAGATTGTCTAATCAAATTTGTTCTCTCTTTAAGTTTTCCCTGTATTATACAGTTTCAAGCATTTTTTCAAAAGATTACTTTAGATTTTTGATCCAAAAGAAAAACTATAGATGTGAAAGAAATCGTTTATTTATAGAAATATTTAAAAAGTATTAAAATTATTCACAAATTGGTTTAGCAACTCTGTTGCATTCTTCTTCAGTTTCAAAATTATTTTTGCTTGGATTACAACCACCATAAACCTCAAGAACGCACGATTTTTGGGCGTCGTTCCAATGCCATTTTTGAGCAGAGCGTCACAAGAAAGTTCTGATTCGTGCACACCTTTGGAGCAGTCTTAAAAATAATACAAATTACTTTTATATCAGTTGAATAATAGCGTTGTTCGCGGGTTCGATTCTGAACCGGTTCTGGGACTATTCGCATGCGCAGTGAAAAAAGCAGCGTTAGCGGTTAGTAAAATCCTGAATTTTTAGTAACAGTTCTGTGTTTGCGGCTTACAATGGAATCAGTTCGTTACCGGTTCGTAATCTGATTAGCAGTCCTGGGATTTTTGTTGGAAATAAAAGTTCAGTTCGGAATTTCATGCGCATTTTCGACATGGTCAGCTGTTTTCTGTTTTTGTGGTACAGAAATAAACCATTGTATTACAGTTTATTTGTTTCTGCCACTTTTTATGCGGGTTAATATACCTGTTGAATATTTTTTTTATATTTTTGTGATTCTGAGCGTATATAAACAGAGGATTTTTAATTGTATTCCGTATGAATGTATGTATGCAATAAAATAAATAAAGATTTAATTAAAAAATATAGACAATATTACAAGATTTTACCATTTCTTGTTGTTTGAATTTTATCTTTAGTTAAATACACATACTTATAAGGAGGCAGGGAATCCCTCGTCTTCCGGCGAGAGACCTCGAGTGGCTTTCGACAGTATAACAATTTACCTTTTTGTTTGAATTTAATTTTTTTTGTGTAGTATCCAATTTAACCATAAAAATCCTAACCAAAAGGCTAGGTTAGAATACATCCTCAGCTGTATAGAAAATCGTTCGCGGTAAATATAAATTCCGAACTAATAAATAACTAGGCATGCGCTTTAAAACAATTCTAAACCAGTTCGGTTCTGGTTCAGAATCAGTTCATTACTAGACCCGCGAACAAAGCTAATAACAGTATTACAAATTATCTGATAATTTGTGACACTAAATTCTACAGCCCAAATATTTGTCATACAAGAACTAGAATACTTACTAGGAAGCAAAAATTATAGATACACCCAAGAAACTCCACCCACAAATGATTTTATACGACTCTAAAATAGAGGAAGAGGTTTTTGGATTTGGACTGCGTGAAAATTAAATCGTTTTCCGAAGTTTTTTGCGATGGATGAATTTTGACCTCATGGGTTTAAGGCACCCCTAAAGTTGTTCGCATTTGTTTAGAAACACCCTGTAGGTATATTATTTTTATTATATATTTGACCACCTGGGTTTCGGTTTTGGTCGGACCCTCATTTTTAGTGTAGGGGTTTTCCTTAATTTAAAGTGCCAAAAGTATAGATGTCGTAAAAACTTGTAAAAAGCCCCCAGGGGCCAGGGGACCACAGGTTCAGAATCGCTGAATTATTTTAAAATTGTTGCATTGGTACTTAGTTTTTCTGCAATTAAAAATACTTAAGAAAAGTGTTTTTTTTACAAAATTAAAAACTTTTAGGTTTAATAAAACAGTTGTGCAAACGCGTTGGCCCTGCCAAATATTTTTTTATTTAGCTATTATTAAATAAATTATACAGGGTGTCTCTAAAAGGTTTGTACAAAATGCTACCACAAATTCCTTTGGCCAAAATACAACGATCTTATTTACCTTAATTGGAGATATGCTCTATATTGGTTAGGCGGATTCATTTATTGGATGGTCTTCTTGTTGAGTACACGCCTGAAAAGAATGGGACCGCTTCGGAAAACACCAAGACGAATTTAGAATTAGAACAAAAATCGCGTTAGAAAAACCTTTTAAAATTAAACAAAATCTAACACAAATTGAACAAAAAGCATTACAATCATTAAAAAGAGACAATACCATAAAAATTCTTCCTGCAGATAAAGGAAATGCAACAGTTATAATAGATTGTAATACATATGATGATAAAATAATGTCTCTTTTAAATGATGGTAATTACACAAAAATAAACAATGACCCTACTGAATGTATTGAACGACAAATTTATAATACGTTAAAAAACATAAAAACTATTTTACAGATATTGAAAGATTTAAACTCACACCACACAACAGTAAAACACCACACTTTTACGGAGTACCAAAAATACATAAACCTAATATACCTCTACGTCCTATAGTAAGTTGTATTAACTCACCTACACATCCACTAGCAAAATTTCTACTTAACATTTTAGATCCTTTAGTAAACAATACTGATACATACATTAAAAATTCCAAACATTTTTTAGAGAAATTAGCTAACATTGATATCGATCCACATAATACATTGGTAAGTTTTGATGTTGTTAGTTTATTCACAAATGTCCCAGTGGATAAAACATTAAATATTGTTAGAAATAAATTAGAAAATGATGTCCATCTTGGTGAAAGAACCAAACTAAACATAAACACTATTCTTGAGCTACTTACTTTTTGTGTCAAAACAACATATTTTCAATACAACACTGATTTTTATAAACAAACTTCAGGCATGGCTATGGGTTCACCTTTATCACCTTTATTAAGTAATATTTTTATGGAAAATTTTGAGTCAAATTTTGTAGAGAATTATCAATATAAACCTTTAGTTTGGTGGAGATATATAGATGACATTTTTTCTATATACCAATATGACGAACACTGTTTGAATAATTTTTTAACACACATTAATACACAAGAACCAACTATTAGGTTTACTTTAGAAAAGAAAACAACTCACAACTACCTTTTCTTGACATTTTAATAAAAAAGATTTAAACAGTTTCGTGACAAAAATTTACAGAAAACCTACACATACAAATAGATACTTAAACTTCAACTCAAATCACCCCATAATGGTTAAAAAGGGAGTTGTAAAAAGTCTATTTGATAGAATTAAAGTCATTTGTTCTAATCAAAATATAAACAATGAAAAAGATTATTTAAAAGATATTTTAATTCAAAATAATTATCCTCTTGATTTTATAAATAATTGTTTTCTTGAATTTGAAAATCCAAATATAAGACAAAATCAAAATAGACCTATTACAAATTTATTTTTACCATACATTCCCGGACTATCAAATAAAATTCAACGAATAGGAAATAAATTTAATATTCGCACAATCTTTAAAACACAAAACACCATTAGATCTCAATTAACAAAAACAAAACCATACAACTTAAATGAAAATACAAAAAATGTCATTTATAAAATACCTTGCGAATGTGATAAGTTTTATATAGGTGAAACTTGTAGACCATTAGCTAAACGCATAAAAGAACACAGATCATACATTAAAAACACAGAATTTCATAAATCAAAAATCTGCCAACACGCATTTGATAACAATCATAGAATAAACTGGGATGCTTCGAGCATTTTAGCAAAGGAAACCTGTTCTAAAAAACGCAAAATCAAAGAAAGTGCATATATATTATTAAATAAAGATAATTGTGTAGCATCAATTTCAGTTAATTTAAATAACACTTGGTTGCCTTTGCTCGATACTGAAGTATCTTCAGGAAAACTAAAAATCAACTAACTTATTACCTTTTTTGTATTACAAATAATAAATACACCAGTTACTTATGTCACTCATAACACATATGTCAAACTATTTTCAGTTTGAGATACAAAAATAATCCAAATTTTAATCATTTTTAATTTAAATATTAGTTAATATTTTATTTTTATTTTTAACTTAATTTTTTAACTTGACAACGGTGGCAGACTTGCCACCGAAACGTCGTTTTTAATTAGAATTTTTAGGGTTTTGGGGGGTTTTTCTTTTATTTTGTTTCAGGCGACCGGCCAGTTCATAGGGGTCAATAGGGCTGAACAGGGTCAGCTCGTATACCCCGGGACCAGGACCGAAGCGGTCCCATTCTTTTCAGGCGTGTACTCAACAAGAAGACCATCCAATTATTTACCTTAGTCCAAAAGTTGACTGTTAGGGGAGATACAGGGTGTCAAAATTTTAATTTTATTTTTTTTTTATCTTTGGACAATCCACGAAGGCTGAAAGCCTAAATACTAACGTACCGTGGGTGTCTTAAGCAGGGTAAGAGGAAGTTTGTCAACACGGGACTTAAAAACTTGAAGATTTGGGGGAGAAGAAAAAGACCTCCGCTGGCAGTAGGTTCCACAGTCTAGAAACTCTAGGGATAAAAGAACGAACGAAATGGGAAGTTTGGGGCCTGTCCAATTGGACCGTATAGGAATGCATACGTGCGGCACCACGAGTTTCTCTGTTGGGAGCTGTAAGAGGAGGGACTATACTGGATAATTCGTTGAAGCAGAAGCCGTTAAAGTATCTATAGAAGAGCGATAGATCTCCCACAGCTCGACGATGGGCAAGAGAAGGAAGTCTTTGAGTAAGTAAAGGATCATTAATAAGACGAACAGTCCTTCTTTGAATGACATCAAGAATGCTGAGGGTTGTAGGGGATGCCATTCCCCAGACATGAGAACAATATTCCAGAGAGGGTCAAATTTGGGGCACATACAAAGTGTATAAATTGGAAGGAGAAAAATACCTTTTGGCTCGGAAAAGAAATCCAAGCTTTTTTAAAGCCGCGGTGGCTATAGATACAATGTGTTTATGCCAGTTAAGGTTATTCTCAAATGTGACGCCCACAATTTATATAAAGAATTTGGTTATTTTTAACAAAATGTCTTTAACATTAAACATTTTTTTGACCAAATTTGGTATTGAGAGGTTTTTTTGGGTTGGGGGTTGAAAGCTGCCCATATTTTTCCCATAAAAGATAGAGGGAGCCCCGGTATAACATGACTTAAATACAAAATATCTTTTCTCCTATAATTTTTGTCTAAAATGCTAAATATCCATATGAGTCAACCGTTTATGGGATATTTCAGATTAAAGGTCTTATACCACACAAAATAAATCCTTCACGCTTTATCTGGCCACGCAAATTTTCCCAAAGCTCTATAAAATGCTACCAATTTACTTTAGTCGAAAGCGTTGATCGTTTGCGAGATACAGGGTGTCCCAGTTAAAAAAATAAATGGAATATTTGACACCTTGTATCTCGCAAAGGATCAACCTTTCGACTAAAGTAAATTGGGTGGCCCAGATAAAGCGTGAAGGATTTATTTTGTTTGGTATAAAACGTTTAATCTGAAATATCCCATAAACGGTTGCTTGTATCGATATTCACCAAGTATACCATTTTTAGACCAAAATTATAGGAGAAAAAGAAATTTTGTATTCAAGTCATATTATACCGGGGCACCAAAAGTTATGGTATTTTAAAACAAGCAAAGGACTGCAGGTGGCTCCCTCTACATTTTATGGGAAAAATATGGACAGCTTTCGATTCCCAACCCTAAAAAACCTCCCAATATCAAATTTGATCAAAAAATGTTTAATGGTAAAGAAAATATTTAAAAATAACAAAAATAAAATTAAAATTTTGACACCCTGTATCTTCCCAAACGATCAACTTTTGTACTAAGGTAAATTGCGTTAAATCGTTATATTTTGGCCCAAGGAATGTGCTTTTTGTACAGACCTTTTAGAGACACCCTGTATTGTAATCCCACTGTACTTTATACGCAGTTAAGGTTGCTGCAAACAGGGGTGGCCCAAACAATAAATGTTGTCCCGAAGGGTGATTTCTTTTATGGTTTAAAAAAAACCATCTAGTCTTGATTACTTTTTGTGTTATAATAGCTTTGTTCGCGGGTCTAGTAATGAACTAATTCTGAACCAGAACCGAACTGGTTTAGAATTGTTTTAAAGCGCATGTCTAGTTATTTATTAGTTCGGAATTTTTATTTACCGCGAACGATTTTCTATACAGCTGAGGATGTATTCTAACCTAGCATTTTGGTTAGGATTTTTCATGGTTAAATTGGATACTACCAAAAATCTATTTACAACAATAAATCGGTGATACTACACAAAATAAAAATAATATTCAAACAAAAAGGTAAATTATTATACTGTCGGAAAGCCACTCGAGGTCTCTCGGCGGAAGACGAGGATTCCCTGCCTCCTCTCGTTTTTAACATAAGTATGTGTATTTAACTAAAGATAAAATTCAAACAACTAAAAATGGTAAAATCATGTAATATTGTCTATATTTTTTAATTAAATCTGTATTTATTTTATTGCATACATACATTCATACAGAATACAATTAAAAATCCGTTGTTTATATACGCTCAGAATCACAAAAATATAAAAAAATATATTAACCCGCATAAAAAGTGGCAGAAACAAATAAACTGTAATACAACGGTTTATTTCTGTACCACAAAAACAGAAAACAACTGACCTTGTCGACAAAGCGCATGAAATTCCGAACTGAACTTTTAGTTTCAACAAAAATCCCAAGGACTGCTAATCAGGTTACGAACCGGTAACGAACTGATTCCATTGTAACCCGCGAACACAGAACTGTTACTAAAAATTCAGGATTTTACTACTAACCGCGAGCGCTGCTTTTTCACTGTGCATGCGAATAGTCCCAGAACCGGTTCAGAATCGAACCCGCGAACAAAGCTATTGATTAAATAACCGCTTTAAAAGTATTAAAGTATTAGTTAACAAAATTAATTTATTTTTTATTAAACGTTAAAATATTTCAAAACAACAAATTCAAAAAATTGGTCACTCCTAGTTGCAAGTTTTAAAACTTATTTAGATAAATTACCTGCTTTAGAAAATGGTTCATTTCCTTCGGAAGAGACAAAATTTACAAAAGCAAAATAATGCCAGCAAATAAAATTGTTGCTTTCATTTTTAGGAAGTCACACACTTAAACGGCTTTATTGATTAATAAATAAAATAATTCTCTTGTTTTATCGTAGTATTGTTTCTCTTTAAAACAGAATTATGCGAAAATAAGATGTGTGGACCCTATTTATTAGTACTCCTTGACCTGGAGTAAATTGTTTATATGACCTTATTTATGTACATTTAGTTATATCTAAAATTATTCTTATCGGAAAAAAATCTTGAGTAGATTGTTCGTAATGTAAACCAAATTTATACAGTTTCTGCACTTTTTTAAAGCAAATCATTTTAGGTTTTGCACAATAAAAGACAAACTAAAAATTATTCTGTGGTACTATAGAATTTATTAGGTTAGTACCATTTCACAGATAGATCATATTCTTTTGGCTAGCGAGCACTAGGCTTGTGCGTCAGTAAAGTTCTCTCTCTCTATTTTTCTTGGTTTTGGTCCCTTTAGGTCCAATCCACCACTCTCCCCTTCCGGACTATGCTTTCCAGGGCTTCGTCGGCGGAAAATCTGGATAATCGAGCTCGTAGCTCCTAGAAATTCCAAAAAGAAAACAAAAATAATTGTACAATCGATGCAATGCATAAATTGTCGGCTGTCAAACCAAGACCTGCTACTGGTGTTACGTATAACCTTCACTTTCACTACTGACAGTTCCCATGGCACGCCCATCTATTTCCCGCCATTTGAAATACCTCGTGTTCACCACCAAACAGGATACCATCAGCTTATAGGAATCTTCGCTCACAGCGCTTAGATCCAGAAGAAAGATGCCGTCAATTTAGCGTGAATCTTTCCTTGATCCCCGAAAGTAAAAAACGTTCGTACGGCACCTCTAACCGCCACTCCGGGAAGAACTATGTAGTCCTCTACACACGTCCGCACTGTCCGGAGGTCAAACAAAGAGTTCAGGCTTTTGCGTCAGTAACGTTCTCGCCAGTAGAGAAGATGCCACGGCGTCACCACTTCTGTCTCACTTTCAATTATTCTCCTTTTTGTTGCTCGCACGATGTAAACGACGCGTTTAGACAGCGACAGCTGTCCCTCGTCGATTTTGATAAAACTACATACAATATCTTGTACTCAGGGGCCGTAGCTACCGCCGTATCAGCTGTATTAATAATACGGGGCCCTGGGGATATAGGGGTCCCCAAAATGTGTGTAAGCAAAAATTAGTCTTAGAAAAGAATGTTTTGGAAAGTGGGCACCTTTTGCTCTTCAAAATTTTTTAGGGCCCTCTAACTCACTGTGAATCGGGGCCCCTTGAAGGCACGCTACGCCACTGGTTGTAGTTGTAGTACATAAAGAAAATAATGGACACGTATTTTTAACACGCTTTTATTAGCTTGGGTTGTATGTATGTATGTATGTAACGGAATCTTTAAGCTTAATTTTCACCACCTTCCAGCGATTCGATTTATTTGAAACTTTGCACACGTATCAAGGACCCATGACAATGCAATAATCGGCAAACAGTATCCCGTTATCCTGATTAGGATCGCCAGGATAAATAAATTCCTTTATAGATTTTCTGTAGGAGAGTAACAGAGAAAGAGCTAGTGCGCGATCTGCGCATGCGTGCAGTTTCGGACGTACTCTCAGCATAAGGCTGACAGAAACTTGTTCGGAGTAGTTGCGTTCTGAAACCCCATGCAACAGTGAATCTTTAAATGAAATTATTAGATTACGAAATAGTTCGTAAAACATTTCAATATCACATGTCCGCAGAAAACTAATTGATATATCGAACTAAAAAATGAAAAATAAATAATAGTTTAAAAAAACTAAAAAAACACGCTTTTATATGCAACCGAACTAAAAATTAGAAAATAATTTTTCATTACAAAGAGTTTGTATTACAGTAATAAAAGGTCAAACAATGAATCATATACCTCAAATAGAATTATAATAAAATTTAAGATAATAACAGAATAATTCACTTCAGAGTAAAAGCGTGGGGTGCATTTTATATTATATTTTCATAACTATTTCCCTCATAGATATTTACGACTGAAATAGTTATATCATTTTATAGTAATAATGCACCCCACGCTTTCATTCTGAAGTGAATTATTCTGTTATTATCTTAAATTTTATTATTATTCTATTTTGAGGTATATAATTATGATTCACTGTTTGACCTTTTATTACTGTAATACAAACTCTTTGTAATGAAAAATTATTTTCTGACTTTAGTTCGGCAGCATTAAAAGCGTGTTTTAGCTTTTAAACTATTGATTGATTTTATTGGACATTAGGCAGGACTGTGCTCCGAGGCCCCCAAGCTCAGCGAGGCCTTTTGAAGTTGAGAGGGGCCCACGGGCTTGGTAGTGAAAAGAAAATGTGTAAATGCAGGTGAAAAAAGGTAAAGACCTTTCTATATAAAAATATTTAAATCAAGTTGTTTTTATTAGATAGAAGGAAATTTTTTTATTTTATTTTTGCTCTTCAAAATTTTTTCTTGCTCCTCCACATTTGCAATTTTTCGGACCCCCTTGGATGATTTCCCGCGGGCGCCCATGGTTAAGGCCCTACCTTAGTTTTTTCCCCCAGGGCCCCTGCTGACCTATATAACTACTTAACTAAAACTATCCTTTATTTTAACAAGAAATTACCTCCTAAAATAGATATATCCTTTATAATGTACTATTAAGATTTTTTTAATGTTTAAATTTTTGTAGTTTACCATATTTAGAATAAATAAAAAATAAATTTATCTGTCTGTGTGTAAAACAGCTAAAAATAAAAAAGATGAAACATAATTTTTCACGAAAATCGAAAAAGACAAAAATAGCAAGGAGATTCCACTTGGTGAGAAAATCTATTTTTACTCTAAACTTGAATTATGCATGTTTGCGTAGGTTGTGGTCTTGTTAACAAATACCCATGACGGCAACTGAACACGTGTGCACGTGTACCGGCACTTCGTAGACATGTAAACATAAGGGTGTTAAAAATAGTTTTGTTGATTTTACCAAGTTGAATGGAAACGGTTTTTGGCTTTTTAGGAAGATCTAAAGCCTAAAGAATACACATTATACAGAGTGATGTTTTTCATTAGCATATCGAGGAATTAGGTTAGAGGAGGCTCTCCTACCCCCTACCCTATATTACATTTAAACAAGTCGCTGTAAAATAAAATATTTTTTGGGAATTTTCTATTAAATATCAGGGGGACTGAACATTCTGTGCAAATTTTTGATATGGAATCTTATAGACATGTAAAAATACCATTAAATGTACCAAGAAACATAGGTAACAAAGCACTTTTTCCTACAAATTTCCCTTCTTTCTTATGCTAAGGGAGAAAGGGGTTCAAACATCCAAACCCCCTTATATACGCTCATAAATTTTAGCACACGTTCTATGAAGATAGGCCGATAAAATAAAAAGTTTTTTCTTTTTTTATAGCGATTTTTCTGGCTTGAGTGAATTTGTTATCGAATATCGGAAAAATTGAAAATTCTTTTCATAAAATACCCGTGTTATTTCAATTCAACAGAGTATATAGAAAAAAAGAGATATAAGGTTAGGGAAAATGTCATGAATTCAGGGTGCATTTTTAAAAACTTACAATGGCTATATTTTTTAAACCATGGAAAATATCAAAAAATAGAATAATACCGTTTTCAAAAACTGGGGGAATATAACATAATAATAATAAATAACACTCACCCTTTGCTTATGGTGGCCAGGTTTTGCAGAGCGGGGACACATTTAACCTTGTGGGCATCACATTTGAGAATAACCTTAACTGGCATAAACACATTGTATCTATAGCCACCGCGGCTTCAAAAAGCTTGGATTTCTTTTCCGAGCCAAAAAGTATTTTTCTCCTTCCAATTTATACACTTTGTATGTGTCCCAAATTCGACCCTCTCTGGAATATTGTTCTTATGTCTGGGGAATGGCATCCCCTACAACCCTCAGCATTCTTGATGCCATTCAAAGGAGGGCTGTTCGTCTTATTAATGATCCTTTACTTACTCAAAGACTTCCTTCTCTTGCTCATCGTCGAGCTGTGGGAGATCTATCGCTCTTCTATAGATACTTTTACGGCTTCTGCTCCGACGAATTGATGCAGTATAGTCCCTCCTCTTGCAGCTCCCAACAGAGAAACTCGTGGTGCCGCACGTATGCATCCCTATACGGTCCAATTGGACAGGCCCCGAACTTCTCATTTCGTTCGTTCTTTTATCCCTAGAGTTTCTAGACTGTGGAACCTACTGCCAGCGGAGGTCTTTCCTTCTCCCCCAAATCTTCAAGTTTTTAAGTCCCGTGTTAACAAACTTCCTCTTACCCTCGCTTAAGACACCCACGGTATGTTAGTATTTAGGCTTTCAGCCTTCGTGGATTGTCCAGAGATAAAAAAGTTCTGTTGCACCAGCGCTTAACAACAAAGACCAGTTGCTATACTTTTTTTCTCGACAAAATTTAGAAAAAGAATTAACCAAAACTAACCAGATCTTTTTATGGGGGCGGGTCTCTACAGGAAGTAATATTTTAATTTATTATTAAATTTTAATTAATTTTATAATAATTTAATTGAAGATTTTCTGGTACTCTTTATTAAGAAAAAGGTATAATATTTCTAAAATTTAAGGGTAGTATTTGATTTTCCCCAACTTTTTATGGCAAACGAAAAGCATTTTTATAAGCTTTCCAGAGGTGCCGTGCCACACAAGGGGTGTTGCTATTTAAGATTTTTAAGTGCCCGGGGGTGCAGCTTAATGGATTGATAGGGGTGTTTTAAAAAATATATTATTTATATTCCTCCCAGGTTTTACAAAAACAGTTTTTTTATTTTTTGATATTTGCCGTGGTTTAGAAAATATAGCTATTGTAAGTTTTAAAAAACGCTCCCTCTATTTCTATGAACTTGTTTTCACTTTTGTAGACCTAGAATCTGCCTTAAATTTTTGTTTAACACCTTGCATCCTTAAAGATTTGACAATATATTTCTTTTACTAGCAATTTTTTTTAATTTTTCGTTATTTTTCTCAACAAAAAACAAATTAAATTAAAAATCAACATTATTTTAAAAACACAAAACGTAACGATATTTAAATAAACAATACTATAAATCATAAATGCCAAAAACAAAATTAAGCTATACAACAATATAAAAAAAATATTTTTTGCCAAAAAACCCCAAAAATGTGTAGTAACTTTTTAAACTAATAAAAACCTCACATCTTTTACCATAAAAGGAAACTAAAATTTCAAACAGCACTCATAACAAACCTAACACACTTAACTCAAGAGGGGGCACTTAGCATCATCAAACCAGAAGGGGGGCATCTATATTCAATTAGGTGCATCCCCGACGCCATATAAGGGCGTCGCGAACAAGCTGCGCCCAAACACAGGCGTCCATAAATGGACCCTCGGGAACCCCGAACGTTCATATAAATAATCTAGAGTCACTGTGGGTCTGCCACTCGAAACGTCAGCAGTCGACGAGTCACTATTGTCACACAAAATTAACTTTTTATTTTTAAGGTTAGTATTATTCAATCAGTGCATTTTTTGTTTTAAATCGGTGGGAGTGACGCCTCTGTGGGTGGTGAAAAATTTGGAGGAATTCGTGTGCGTTTGAAAATTGTTGTTAGGAGCAGTGTAGCTGATTCTGGAGCGCGGTCGGTTGGTTTTTGTGAAAGTGAAATTTAATAGGTGGAATTTTCGAAATTTTTTGTGTGTCTAGCTAAAAGTGGTTTGTTTTATTTTGTCATAATCGAGGCAAATTAGCAAGTAAGGTTTATTTTTACTTTGAAAACGCATTGCAAAAAGTGGTATAAGTAAATGTCAGGACTTAGGGACGTATCTAAAGGGTGTTTCTAAACAAATGCGAAAAAATTTAGGAGGTGATTTTTCACCAAAAAATAAGAAAAAAACTTCATATGAACATATGTCCTAAATGTCTTAGTTTTTGAACTACGGGGAGTAAAAAAAAATTAAAATATTGTTTTTTACTATAACTTTTAAACCCATTTAGATATTTTCAAAAATTTGGGCGACACACCTTGGTAATTTTCTAGAAACCAGCGGCAACTCCGATTTTAACGAAATTTGGTATACGGGGAGATTTTTTGGCGGAAACATTTCGTTCTCGAGATATTCATCATCAAAGTTCAAATTTGAACTAAGCTTATTTTCACTATATTCCCCCTTCTTTTGCACACAATTCTTGATTTAAAGCTAAAGTGTCACACAATATTTAATTTTCACCTTTTAAAACCCGTTTTTCTACATTTTTACATTATTTTTCATTAAATTGTGTTGCTTTTCTTTGATAATGCGGCAACCATACATACACATAGGAGCTTCATGGCACACTGGGATTAAAATAAGTCAAAGTATAGCTATACAATTTAATGCAAAAATAATGTAAAATACGTAAAAAAACGGGGTTTTAAAGGTGAAAATCCAAATATTGTGTGCCACTTTCTTTAAATTAAGAATTGTGATGCAAGAGAGAGATATTGTAAAGTAGATTAGTTTAAATTTCAAGTCTGCTGGTGAGTATCTCAAGAACGAAACGTTTCCGCCAAGAGTCTTTCACATTCGTGATCAGCGCCCCAAAAAACCCCTGTATACCAGTCAAAATCGGAGTTGCCGCAGGTTTCAGAAAATTACCCACACCTTCTGCACTAGAAGACATTTTTTGGCATACAAGAAAAAAAATTTACCAGTGTCGTCCATAAGGGGTTGAGGGTAAATATTTAAAAAAATGGTACGCCACTGATTTTTATAAAATAAAAATCTCTTTTTAAATCCCCAATTAGTTAATAACTAATTTGATCTCTCGACTTTTTTTGTTTGATGTACAGTTTTCGCGAAAATCAATAGAAACCATTTTTGACATGGTCAGTTTGTATTCCTCATATAAAATTTTACATTAAAAATTACCCTTTGGTATTTATTATTTAATTAAATGGGAATTTGCCCATGCCGAGAAATGTTTTCTATTTATTTACGCAGAATTTAATCAAATTTTTATTTTAAACTGACCGGGGATCTTAAAAAATATATATTAAAAAAATGCAGTGGCGTACCATTTTTTTCTCAAGAAATATTTACCTTAAACCCCTCATGGACGACACTGGAAAATATTTTTTTCTTGTATGCCAATAAATGTCTTCTGGTAAAAGGGTGCGTGTCCCACATTTTTTAAAAATATTTAAATGGGTATAAGAGTTATTATAAAAGAACGATATTAAGAAAAAATTAACACTCCTTAGTTCAAAAACCAAGACGTTTAGCACATATGTTCATATGAAGCTTTTTTGCAATTTTTCACCTCCTAAAATTTTTGCATTAGTTTTGAAACACCCTGTAAATTTTTTTAAAGAGGGGAAGGGTATGACTGCCCTAAAAATTTGTGAAGGTCAAAAATAGCCCCTCCTCTTTCAAAGGCCAATTTCTTTTAAAAATGTTTGAACACACATACGAAATAGTACATGTTTTTAAAATTAAGCTTCTTTCTCTCTAAAATATTAATTGTTTGTTTACCCTTAGAAAATTTTTAAAATTCTGTTAATCCATAGGCCTATTTTCAAATTATTCTATCTAAAAAATGAGACATGGACCCCCACCAAATATAGTTTGTGAACTGTGGTTTCTGACTCTTGCGATAAAATCATTTCTTTTTGATAAAAAAATATATAAAAATGGGTCCGCAAGTTGTTCGTGATCAAGATACAGCATGGTAAATTTGTAAAAAATTGTAAACTTTTGAAAACACTTATTTAGTAAAATTTGTCAGAATAGATGATGAAGTCATTTAATTAAGAATTTTGTTGGTGTTACATCATTGCTAATAACAAAAGTGATAAAACCCAATTTTTAAAAGAAAAAAAACTCTTCAATGTTTATTTATATTCTACTAAGATTTTATTTTTCCTCTTAAACCAAAGAAGACTTTAAAAAATTAAGAGACAGAGAATCTAAAGAAAATATAACAGTCAGTACCTTTGTTTGTTAGGAAGGCGCCCATGAGACGCCACTGGACTTATTACATTTAAATAACTTGGTAATAATTTAGCCCCTTATACCATTGCTTATTTAAAACAAAATTGAATAAAGAATATTTAAAAAGATTGAAAAAAAATACAATTTTAACAACCCGCATCATGCGAGAAAAGAATTTGCGAACTCATGTTTATATGGACTTTTTCTTATTTTAATAAGAGGATTTTACCATACCAGTTTGGCGAAAAAAATTTGATACTTTTGGTTAGTTTTCCCCCAGAGAAAATTTAAGTTTTAAAGCGAAATCTCCATTTTTATATTTTTTTCTGAGTTTGATTAAATTATTTTGTTAAATTAAAATTCCGCAAAAAATGTCGCCACACTGACCATAGGAATTCCATTGTAAATTTAGATACCTTTAATATTGGTTTCCCTATTCATTTTACAACAAAATTGTATTAAACTATTTTAAAGACATTCATAATATAAGCTCATACACAAAATTTAGTTATTTTCTAATAAGCCAGTTAAAAGTTATTTTTAGAAAAACTATTTGTAAAATCGTTTCATACGTGATACATACCGTAATGAATCCACCAGTAATAAATAATAATGAATAACTAATAATAAGTATAACGTCAAATAAAAAACTGACAAGCCATTTTGATTTATTATTGGTATATATGGATTCATTAAGGTATATACAGGGTGTTCATTTAAAAACTTTCCACTCTAGTTATCTTCGAAACGAGACAGATTTAAGAAAATCGCCGAAACACGTCAAGATATTTATTGAGGGGAACGTTTTTACGAAAAATTGGACGGCGCCCCTTTAACCCCTTAACCACCAGGGCCACCACCCCAAAATTCTTAAATGAGAAGGCGGGTCGAGTGATACATCATTTTAAAGCTCCTGACGAGTACTTTATAACCCTAGAATATGAAGTCAATATCTTCACCTATTACAAAATGGCGGTACTTTAAAAATTACCTAAATACCTGATTTGGATGGCCATATTTCCGAAACTAATAAAGTTAGATGTACTTAATGTGGTATTTTCTTAAAGCTCATTTAAAGATCTTTTTAATGGTAAAATAATATACAGGGTTCTTAAATAAAAAATATGTACTTTTTCTTCTACCCTGTATATTACTACCAGTATCACCATTAAAAGACCTTTAAAAGAACTTTAAGAAAACACAGGTACATCTAACTTTATTAGTTTCGGAAATATGGCCATCCAAATCGGTATTTAGGTAATTTTGAAAGTACCGCCATTTTGTAATAGGTGAAGATATTGACTTCATATTCTAGGGTTATAAAGTACTCGTCAGGAGCTTTAAAATGATGTATCACTCGACCCGCTTCTCATTTAAGAATTTTGGGGTGATGACACTGGTGGGTAAAGGGGCTCAGTCCAATTTTTGTAAAACGTTCCCCCTCAATAAATATCTTGACGTGTTTCGGCGATTTTCTCAAATCTGTCTCGTTTCGAAGATAACTTGAGTGGAAAGTTTTAAATGAACACCCTGTATGTATCAGGTTTTCAACAATTTTACTGTGTTTTTTATCACCTAAATAAAATTTAATTGGCTTAATAGAAAATAACGAAATTTTTGTGTAAGCTTGTCTTATCAACGTCTTTAAAATAGTCTAATACAATTTTGTTGTAAAATCAATAGGGGAGCAGAATATGTAAGGGTATCAAAATTTACATGGGATTTCCTATGGCCAGTCTGACGATAAACCAGTTGGGTGGGTGTCTTATTTTTTGGATAAAACAAAAATAAAAATGACTCTTCCGCGCCTAAATAAAATACATAAAAACAAACATTAGGCATAATAATAATAAAAATAGTTTTTAAAAACTAAAAATCACGCTTTTATATGCAACCGAACTAAAAATTAGAAAATAATTTTTCATTACAAAGAGTTTGTATTACAGTAATAAAAGGTCAAACAATGAATCATAATTATATACCTCAAAATTGAATTATAATAAAATTTAAGATAATAACAGAATAATTCACTTCAGAATAAAAGCGTGGGGTGCTTAATATATTAAATGTTATAATTATTTCATTTCGTAAATATCTATGAGGGAAAAGTTTTGAAAATAATGGTAAAATGCACCCCACGCTTTTACTCTGAAGTGAATTATTCTGTTATTATCTTAAATTTTATTATAATTCTATTTTGAGGTATATAATTATGATTCATTGTTTGACCTTTTATTACTGTAATACAAACTCTTTGTAATGAAAAATTATTTTTTAATTTTTAGTTCGGTTGCATATAAAATCGTGTTTTTTTAAACTATTATTTATTTTTCATTTTTAGTTCGATATATCAATTAGTTTTCTGCGGACATGTGATATTGAAATGTTTCACGAACTATTTCGTAATCTAATCATTTCATTTAAAGCTTCACTGTTGCATGGGGTTTCAGAACGCAACTACTCCGAACAAGTTTCTGTCAGCCTTATGCCGAGAGTACGTCCGAAACTGCACGCATGCGCAGATCGCGCACTAGCTCTTTCTCTGTTACTCTCCTACAGAAAATCTATAAAGGAATTTATTTTTCCTGGCGATCCTAATCAGGATAACGGGATACTGTTTGCAGATTATTGCGTTGTCATGGGTCCTTGATACGTGTGCAAAGTTTCAAAGAAATCGAATCGCTGGAAGTTGGTGAAAATTAAGCTTAAAGATTCCGTTACATACATACATACATACATACAACCCAAGCTAATAAAAGCGTGTTAACAAAAATAAAAATGACTCTTCCGCGCCTAAATAAAATACATAAAAACAAACATTTGGCATAATAATAATAAAAAAGATTTACACACCAAAATTGGCCAGAGACATAAAATAAAACATACCTACCTTTAACCCAATTAAAATGTGAACGTAATCCTATATCGTAATTGAACTAAAAATAAACATTCAATAGGTATTCAATCGTCGATAAATAGAACTTACAATTAATATAAAACTGCTCAGGTATTGTAGTCCACTCTAATTAACCAAAATAAATTAGGAGCATTAAATTATTAGGTAACCATGCCTAACTGCTGAGTATATCATTAACTTTATTTTTAAAAACTATTTTTAGAAATTTTACACTGCTCAAATTAATATATCAATAGAGATTTTTTTAAACTATTGAAACAATAATTATTTAAAAATTTATCTTCTAGAAATAGAAATAATAATTTTAAGAATTCGTAAACATATGTTGTATTAAAGATGTACACTCGGGTGTATAGAAGGAACAGTTTAAAAATGTAAATTGGTGCTCTTTGATAAGAAAAAAAATCACAGAAAAGTTTAAAGCAAATAAATCGGCATGCTTGTCTTCGCGGCCGCCTTTGCTATATTTCTTTATGATATGCCGGTTGATGCAGCTGGTCATCGCACTATGGGATAGAAATTAATTTTTTGGTCAAAATTCTGAAACTTACCAATCTAACTTAAAATGAGGTGCTTTTTACTGGAAAATATTATAAATTATTACAAATGCTTTTTGGAAACCTAAAACTTATTATATGTTATTATAAATTTACACCCCCTTAACATTATTATTTTTTATTGTACAAAATAAACTAAATGTCAGCTTGTTTGGTTAATTCGGTAGTATTCTTAATCAGTAATCCGATGATTATTATCTCATATGATATACAGGGTACGACAATAGGTATGATTTTTTTTAAATGGAATACCCTGAATATTATATCACCACCAAAAAAATCTTTTAAAATGCTTTAAAAAATACTACATTTGATGTGTCTATCTCAATTAGTTTCTGGAAATATGACCATCCAAATCTGAAAAATAATTTTAAATTATTCTTAGAAGCGTAATAGAGATACATCTTCCCAACTTTTTTTATTTTTTAACGTATAAAATAAATAAAAAAACACTGTTTTGTTGGGTAGATTCTGTAGAATCCATATCTTTCATCAGAATGCTTTTATCTTTTAGGATATACAGTGTAGGACAAAACATATTAAATTTTAAAATGGAAAACCTTGTAAATTATAAAAATCTTGTATCTGTCCTTACACTCAGAAGTAGCAAAAAGTAGGAAGGCAATTGTAAGTACAAAACTGATAAAGAAAAAGGTAAAAAATCTTTGACAAAAGTAGCGAGACTTCGCGAGACTGCATCGGAAACACAACAATAGCTCTTATTATTTAAACTCTTTACTTTTTTTAGTAAACAAGGCTAATAATAAACTAAGTAGATTAAATGTTGTATATTTATGTTTACTTAAAATACATTTTCAAGTTTTCTATTACCCCAATAGAAGTCGTCATATCCTTTTATAATTTTGCGTACATGTAGTTTGAGTATCTACTTTGAAATACACAGCATGAGCCATTAAAATTTCAAAGTTGCTTTTGGCCAAAATAATGGATTTCTATCCCATAGTGTATCGGCGCGTCGCTGTAAAGGATAGCGGCGCCTTTGTATAAAATAGTCCGATTGCAGGCGGCCTTTTTATGGTTTTTTTGTATTATTTTCAAAGGGTACCGAATTTGCGCTTTTAAAATGTTCTTACTATACAGGGTGATCTAAAAAATAGATTTTACAAACTTTTATAACAGAACCCTAGGTCAAAATGGATTGACTTAATTTAACTGATTTCTTAAAATCAACATGATTCTTAATTTTAATGTAATTCTTCTCAATTAAAATTTTTAATAATCGTGTTTATTTGTTTTTTTATAATTGCTCATTGCAAACAAAAACTTAAATATTTTTGAAAACGTCACTGGCGTACTTTTTGTATATAAAAATATTACTGAAATATCTAAAGAGGGAAAATACAGGGTATTAAACAACAATATGCTGAATTTGTGAAAATGTGATTCTTTATAAGATTATGTACAAAATTTTGCTAAAGTATTTAGAGTGGTATTACATGATATAAGAAATATAATTGTGAAAGTTTAAGACCTTAATATTAATATTAGGAAGCAGGGCGTACGCAGAAAATGATTTGGGGGACGAAAGAAAGACAAATTCCTTTACCTACAAACCCCCCGCGTATGGCTTTTGATCTGTTAAGAAGGCTACCATTGTGGCTGGCAGGTTTTTGACAACAATCTTCAAATGAGTTTATCTGAAAAGTTTTACTAATACACAGAGAATGTGTGTTCCTAAAATTTTTTAGATCAACAGTTTGCTAGTTTTGCATTTAAAAGAAGGTTGTTGTCGGACAACTGTTGGTCGCGATGATATAGACAGACTGTTTGATATTAGAGACATTTTGCACCTCTTAAAATAACAGACGATTTTTCGCCTGTTATGGTTATCGTTATTAAAACATAACGCATTACGGCAGCAGTTTAAGACAGAGATTTTGCAGCCTCTTTTAAGAAATTTATCTTGCTTCTGTGCGCTTTCTGACACATAACCCTATTTCTTGCCTGTAGGGTTCACCGATTATAAAGTTAACGGAAAAATCAGTATTTATTTTTATTCTTCAAGTAAGATATAAATTGATATTTAAATATATGCAAACACTTCTGTTGATTTCGTTTTTTAAAGTAGATGCAAACAATACAGTATAAGCAAAACACAAAAGTTTGGTAGTAGAATAAAAAGCAAGTGTGTCAGATTGTAACATCTAAATTAATTACTGATTTAGAATATCCGTAAAAGTGCAAGTCCGTTTGAATTTCTTAACACTATTTGATTTTTTATTACTGCTATAGATTTTTCGCTAATTAGAGCCTTTGTATAAATAATATTTTAATTAATACGGCAATACAATTTTAACCTTTTAAATAATTGATATTAAAATTTCTACAATCCGGCAACCACGCAGTTTAACAATAACGATAACGATAACGATAAGCTCTTCGGTATTCATCCGTAATTAAAGGAGTCCGGTATGGTTAATAACGATAACAGATCATGTTTGCGTTACTGCGTAATCTCAGAATAACGTTAACCACAACCACATAAATGATATTTTCAGTAACGTTTAAAAAAACGCTTTTTTGTCCAGTTTAAATACATCGTTCCAATAACCAATTTTTACACTATTTTCTTTTTTTTTCCTTCTTTTTATAGTTGATTACTAGCGACGCTATAATTTTTTTTTATTATTCGGTATCAGGATAAAAACTTAAAAAAATAAAATAGTATTATTTTCCCCAATGACAAAAAAAAACGTGCTGCAAATATTTACGACTGATTGATGTTCAGATTGGATGTGTCTGTGGGCAAAAACAACTAATTGCACCGATTGTCTTTAATACTGTCTATACAACCTTTTGCAAACAAGTTGCATAGTCTGTGGGCCATTTAAGAGTGTATTTTTTTTATCAAGGGACATTTAAATACAGCAAATTTTGTATTTTCTTTTTTTAACTTCGTTTATTACACAATCAATCTTATTCCAGGACAACAAAAAAAATACAATAATCAGAAATGTGTGACGATGACGTAGCTGCTCTTGTCATCGACAATGGATCCGGAATGTGCAAAGCTGGCTTTGCCGGAGATGATGCTCCACGTGCTGTGTTCCCCTCCATCGTAGGTCGCCCCAGGCATCAAGGTGTCATGGTGGGTATGGGTCAAAAAGACTCGTACGTTGGAGATGAAGCCCAAAGCAAAAGAGGTATCCTTACATTGAAATACCCCCCATCGAGCATGGAATAATTACCAACTGGGACGATATGGAAAAGATCTGGCATCACACCTTCTACAATGAACTTCGTGTAGCCCCTGAAGAACACCCTATTTTACTTACTGAAGCCCCATTGAATCCTAAAGCTAACAGGTATAGTATACATTAAACTGAGCCAAATAAACTAGCGCTTGCAAAAACCGGAAAAAAACAAACCGGTTTCGGTTAAAACCGGTTAACCGAATATTTAAAAACCGGTTTTAAAAACCGAAAACCGAAACCGGTTTTAAAACCGAAAAACCGAAAACGGTTTTCAAAACCGATACACCGAAATCGGTTTTTAAAACCGAAAACCGAAAACGGTCTTTAAAACCGAAAACCGAAAACAATTCTCAAAACCGAAAAAGGCTTTTCTAAACCACAGTTAACAGAAAATCGGAAAGTAATTATTCTCTATTAAAATGGGTTCTTAAAATTTATTTTGTTACATATCTTTTAAAATTAAAATCGAATTTAAAAAGTTTTATATGAAAGTTGCTCATTTTTGTATGTAGATTAAGATTCTAAATAAAAAATTGGAGTTCCCTTTTGAAAAAACAAAGTTGATATGAATATGACCTTAAAATTTTAGTCAAGGTCACAAACTAATAATACCATTAAATTTGCCCCTTTATTTCAAACAATTCTTACTAGAGTATTTTCTTCTAAAATGCGCCGTTTTCTGGTTATTTGCCTGTCTAAGGTTAAATGAACCACCCTGTATAATCTGTCAACCAATATCCGATTTTACAAAATGAACGATTTTATTTTTTTTAGATATAAACCGCAATCAACCAAAACCTATTAATTAATATTCGAAGAACCGCTTTTCGATTTTGGTCCGATTATCCAAAAACCGGTATTCGAAAACCGATTATCCGAAACACCGGTATTTAAAAACCGCTTTTTTAAAACCGGTTAACCGATATTCGAAAACCGGTTAACCGGCCTTCGAAAACCGGTTTTCAATACCGGTTAACCGGTATTCGAAACCGGTTTTTGAATACCGGTTTTCGGTTTTGGCCAAAACCGCGGTTAACCGAAAACCGGTAACCGGTTAATCGAATAACCGGTTTCAGTTGCCAGCCCTAAAATAAAATTCATACGTAATATGAAAGTGGTACCTAACTAATATGATTACCTAAACTTCATAATATTTATACTAATTTCTCCTATTTTTAGAGAAAAGATGACCCAAATTATGTTTGAAACCTTCAATACTCCTGCTATGTACGTAGCAATTCAAGCAGTACTGTCCCTCTACGCTTCCGGTCGTACCACTGGTATTGTACTTGATTCTGGAGATGGTGTATCACACACAGTACCAATCTACGAAGGTTATGCTCTTCCTCATGCTATTCTCCGTCTTGACTTGGCTGGTAAGTACTGTCACACAAGCATATAGAGGACTAAGTTTTTTTTTACCATTAACAATGTGAAAAGTAAACTTATATATGTATTTTAGGTCGTGACTTGACCGACTACCTCATGAAAATCCTCACTGAGAGGGGCTATTCATTTACCACCACAGCTGAAAGAGAAATCGTGCGTGACATCAAGGAAAACTTTGCTATGTAGCTTTGACTTTGAACAAGAAATGGCAACAGCTGCCAATTCCACTTCTCTTGAGAAGAGTTATGAACTTCCTGATGGACAAGTTATCACCATTGGTAATGAAAGGTTTAGGTAAGTCCAATCCAAATTAAAAAAATGTGTTAGGGTAGGGCGGGGCTAGTTGAGCAATTTTTCACTTGATCGGTTATAGCTCCTCAAAAATAAGTCTTAATGGCTTATAATGCAATTAGCAATTTATCCCTTATTAATAGTGTCCATAGTAATTTCTTTCTAATAAGTCAAATTTAGGAGCTACATCTATTTTAATGTAGATAAGTCAGTATGCCCAACATACCCCATAGGTGAGGGTAAGTTGAGCAAGGGTATGGGGCTAGTGGAGCACTTAAAAAGTATAGTCAAATCATGGCTTGAATGTTAGATACGTTTACAATAAAAATACATTTTGACAATTTGCTTTTTATATTTATAATCTTATAGTGACAAAACAATAAATCTCATTAATAAAACAGCAACTTGCCTAGCTTGAACTATTGAATTTAATACCTATCAATTCATCTTCGTTTTTTAAACTTTTTAGGCAGTTTTATTTTTGCTTCTCTTGTAATGCCTTCTGTATCTGTTGCACCTTTTTCTCTATCTTCTGTTTAATTTGGCTCCTTTTCTTGGGTATGGTCAAACTATTTCAAGAGAAAATTGATAAGTTAGATAGGTCAGAGGTCGTTTTCTTTGTTGCTTGTACAAAGTTCGGGTTGCAGCCTCTTTTAAATCCTGAGGAGACTGTAGTAGTCTTACTGTTTTATAAGTCCGTATCCTAAAAATAAAAAAAAACATTACATACCTAAAACCGTGGGGTTAGTTGGGCAACTGTAGCTCAACTAACCCCAACCCGAAATTTTAAAGGAAAAGTAAATTTATTAGAAAACCGGTTAGAATTATATCCAAAATCTTTATACATAATTAAACTGCAATAAATTTACTTAAGATCAACATTTACCTGATTGAGAACGGAATACATTTAACTATCACACTCTTTGTTTGACCTCCGGACAGTGCGGACGTGCGTAGAGGACTACAAAGTTCTTCCCGGAGTGACGGCTAGAGGTGTCGTATGAACGTTTTTTACCTTCGGGGATCAAGAAAAGATTCACGCTAAATTGACGGCATCTTTCTTCTGGATCTAAGCGCTGTGAGCGAAGATTCCTATAAGCTGATGGTATCCTGTTTGGTGATGAACACGAGGTATTGCTCAAATGGCGGGAAATAGATGGGCGTGCCATGGGAACTGCCAGAAGTGAAAGTGAAGGTTATACGTAACACCAGTAGCAGATCTTGGTTTGACAGTCGACAATTTATGCATTGCATCGAACAATACAATAAGTATTAACAATTAAAAAGTGAAAAGAAGAGTGGTTGTGATATGGAACAATCCAGACAACATCACGACCACACGGTTATGAGCTGGCTGATCGTCTAGCAACGGGGCCAAGAACCAAGAAAGCAAAGCAAAGCATAGCATTTAACTATCACAGATAAAATTTTCCGGCTTGCAATTATTTTACTTTTTAATCACAAAATAAACAATGCGCACGGATACTTTTCTCGATCGCCGCGTCTCCACTAGTGGTCGCACAATGAGTTTCCCTCGCGCAACCCCTTATTTATGCTATTTGCTGCTTTCGCGTGCGGTCGGTAGTTTTTGAGATATTTTGATTGCCCAACTTACCCTCTATGCTCAACTAGCCCCGCCCTACCCTTATTCAAATATAATACCTATAGGGACATTCATGTTATAGGATGCTAGACTTGGACTAAAAAAAAGTTTAAATTTATACGTTCTTTATGTTTATTCCAGGTGTCCTGAAGCCTTATTCCAACCTTCATTCTTGGGTATGGAATCTTGCGGTATCCATGAAACTGTTTACAATTCCATTATGAAGTGTGACGTGGATATTCGTAAGGACTTGTACGCCAACACCGTACTGTCTGGTGGAACTACCATGTACCCTGGTAAGATTTATATGAATAAATAGTACTTAATTTTAAATTAATAATTAAAGGTTTAGTTTATATCAAACAGGACATAAAAAATGGAGGAGAGAGCCTTAAACTTTAGTAAAAAGAAATAGTTGGTTTACCTTGGACAAAATTCCAAATAGTACGATCACTATCTGCTAAATTTAGCAATGTCCCGAAAAATATTTTTTCGGCTTGACCTAAGGAAGATAAACTTTTTAATAAGGAGCGCTCGATTTTTTAGATGTGTCCGAAAATATAGGTTACGTTTGTGATGTCACCTTTTTGCCATAATATTTTTTTATCTGACAAAATAAACCAATACTTGCAACGTATTAACGATTTAAACGTAAATTCCCTGTAAAAAAATATTCAAAAGGTCAGTGACACCTGTTTACAGGTTTTTAAAATTCTCTCTGTAACTGCATTACTAATAAATACTCAATTTAACTATATACAGTAAAAACTAAACATACCGGGTGTTGCTCCGTCGAGCGGGACATAGGGAATCCCATGTAAATTTTGGAGTAGTCAAATATTGGCTACCATAATTATTTTAGAAAAAAATGCTATTAGGATTTAGAGCACAGTAAGTTCCACCCAAAATGAAAATTTGAGCATTTTTTAACTAACCAGTAAAGAGTAAACTGCTTAATACTTCTGCAACGTAGTATCTCATTATGCACCCTGTACTCTAGAAATCAACAATAAAAACACCATATCGATTTATCAGTGACAATTTAGATCATTAATTTATAATGTCATTGCCAAAACTGAACAATTTTATACGGGAATTTCAAAAGAATCCTCGCATTTCATTTTAGTTTACAGCTAATTCCAACACATGTACTCACAGTTACGCAAGACAATAAAACATTTTTTTTTTTACATTTAGAAATCAATTTATGACGAAAATATCAGAATTTAATCAAATGCTGAAATATTCCTCCATTAACTGCCAGACAATAACCCAAACGATTATAAAACTCATTTCTTACGTTGGCTAGTTGGTACATCCATATTCTGGCATATTCAGCGGAAATAGCATTCCTTAGCTGGACTAAATTTTCATATTTTTTATTGGTAGCTTAGTTTTTAAATGTCCCCATAGAAAAAATCGTTTGGCGAAAGATCACGTCGATTTTCTTCACATTTGCAATTTACTTGGTATTGGCCTATTGGGAAAATAGGATGCAAACATGTCCGCTACTCTTCGATAACTATTTCCCTGATAAAACTATTTTATAATAGTAATTTTTTCTTGATTTAAGTAGTTCATTATTTAAGAATGATGTGACAATGATCTGACGACTTGAGAGTAAGAGGTAAATAATTTTTATAGTATTTTATTATAAACTTCTAATAATACAAAGCGGGTAAGAAGATAGGAGATTAGTAACTTATTTTAGCATTTATCTCTTAGCTGGCGAACTGAGAAGAGCTGAAATTTGTACACTGGGTACAACTTTTCGTGCTCTTTAAAAATCCCCATTTTATATTTTCTTCTAAAATAATTAGGGGAGCCAATATTGGACCACTTCAAAATTTACATGGGATTCCCTATGTCCCGCTCGATGGAGCAACACCCGGTATATTAAAGTCCAATGACTTAAAAACAAAAAAATAACACCATAACCTTCCAGTACGATTGTAAACAAAGAATTACGGGAAAAGATTACGTCACAAAATTTAGCTGAACATAGGCTTAAATGGGATCAAGCGCTCCTTATTAAAAAGTTTATTTCCCTTGAGCTTGACCTATATGCAATTAATAAAATGTTTACAAATTTATTATTACAAATATTACAATGCTGCAGCTGTTATTGTTGCCATGTTAACAAGTAGATATACATACCAAGGTTAAAATATATTATTAGTTTTTGTTTAAAAAGATTTAATATGAAGTAAACAAATCCCGTTTTAATTCCTTAAAACAGTTTTTTTTTAATTATTATTGTTTTGCTTACATAAGGGGCCGGCTACGATAAGACGCAGCAAGCGGCGAGTGGGGAGCGGAAAGTGTAAGAGCACTATGCTAACATAAAGAGCTGCTGCCTCTGATCTTCATCTATTTCTATTTCTATTTTTTTCTTGGTTTTGGTCCCTTCAGGTCCAATCCACCACTCTCCCCTTCCGGACTATGCTTTCCAGGGCTTCGTCGGCGGTAAATCTGGATAATCGAGCTCGTAGCTCCCAGAAATTCCAAAAAGAAAACAAATAATTTAACAATCGATACAATGCATAAATTGTCGACTGTCAAACCAAGATCTGCTACTGGTGTTACGTATAACTTTCACTTTCACTACTGACAGTTCCCATGGCACGCCCATCTATTTCCCGCCATTTGAGAAATACCTCGTGTTCACCACCAAACAGGATACCATCAGCTTATAGGAATCTTCGCTCACAGCGCTTAGATCCAGAAGAAAGATGCCGTCAATTTAGCGTGAATCTTTCCTTGATCCCCGAAGGTAAAAAACGTTCGTACGACACCTCTAGCCGCCACTCCGGGAAGAACTTTGTAGTCCTCTACGCACGTCCGCACTGTCCGGAGGTCAAACAAAGAGTCCTGATCTTCATCAAAGAATAGAATACCAATCCATAGAACCCCACAAGTGAGATTTCAGCGTACCCTAAAAATGTTTAGTACCTACCGCGACCAATAGATGGCGAAAGTAGTACGATGTCGCTTTGCTAATACGATTACCATCAGAAATTGATAGCAGTCGCTGACGAGCAGTCGGCCCGATCAGTTAGAGTGAGGATATACGCAAAATTTAATAAAAATAAAATCCCCGATAAATGGACCCAGTATCCATAAGATTATTAAATTTATTATTTCAGAATAGGATATATCGATGCGTTTTTACAAAACATCGTAAGCGACATTCGCCAATTTTACGGGAAACGATTTTTCTTCCTATCGCGTTATTTTTAAAGAAAAACCGAGATCTGAATGTTTTTATTTTAGATTTCTGCTTAATTTGAATTACAAAACAAACTTATTTAACATTTAATGTCAAAATTTTCAGAATCTCCTAAAAAAAAGCTAAAAATTTTAAAATTCTAAACCTAAGTTATAGTTAATTTTTTAAATAATTTATTCTTGACAACGGTGGCAGACTTGCCACCTAAACATCTATTTTTAGTTCTCTATTTACTTGCTTTATTTTTTTGGTTTTTGGTACTATTAATTTATTTTTGGCGTGGACTCAAATAACTACCATTAATTAAAAGAACCGCCGAACCAATATAGAACATCTTCATCTGAAATAAAGCCAAAAAAACGTTTCCTGTAAAACTGACGAATGTTGGATTGGTATTCTTTGTCTTCATGTTAATATTGTCAGCATAACTTTTTTAAAGGTAAACGTTTATTTTTGGCTCTGTCTTTTACAATGCAGGCTCATGATTAATATTTTGGCAGTGAGCCAATAATCGGAGGGTTACTACACTTTATTTCTGATTCCCGGAAATTCACTTAAATAGAGGTCAAGTTTACGAGATTAAAAGCGATTATGAAAGGATACTCTAGAAAATTGGCAATTTACCATCTAAAAATAAAATGTATAAGGACGTGATAATTTTTTTACCTTAATTTAAAAAAAAAAATCAGATATTTTATTAAACCATGTAATTGCTTCTAAAACGCTTTCCTTTGATTTTTTTTCACGCCACATAAAAAAGATTGAAAAAATACAAATTATTTTGCCTGAAAATAATTATTTTCATTTAACCAAGGTTGGTTTATATTTATAAGGTTGCGACATATCCTCAACTTTTAGGCGGTTCGAGGTCGGGAACGCAAGGAAGGGCACTCCACAGAGAAAAGTTGGCAAGACTGGGTAAAATCAAAGCTGATGATCAATCCAGTGGCGTCTAGAATTTGCGCATTTCATTTTGCATTGTTTTGGAAGTGATATTTGTTGAAAGATGTAATTCTAAATGTTTTTTTATTTAAAGTAAAAGAATTTACAACTTAATAATAATTAAAAACTGTTGTGTAAACGGTTGTTCTACTAATACAATAAATTGTATATCTCCGGCACTGAACAACATGGCCGAAAAAATGGGATATGTGACGTCATAACACGTCAAAGCAATATGGCCGAATGTCGCGACCCTCTATAGACCGACTTTGCATTTAACAAAATTGGAGTGGAAGGCAGAGGTGGTAATAAGGTGTTTTTTAATAAGGTGCTATTTTAATGTCCTAAATAATCTACAAGAATTAAATATCTTGAAGAGGTACCTATAGAGCTTAAAAATTATTCTTAAGTACAAAAATTTTGCATTTTTTACGATTCTATGCATAATTTTATATAAAAATGTGCGCTTTTTAAATGCGTCATATAAATTTAGAAAGGCCAGTCTAGGCAGTAGCGTAGCTAGGCGGTCGCCTACGGCCTCGCGCTTGGGGATGTTAAGGTATGGAATGTGATATAGAAAAATACCGAAATTAAAGATGCGGACTGGTCTTGGAGGCCCGATATTGTAAATCAGGGGCCTCGCAAAAATTATTATAAATGGGGGAGGACATTCTTTTTGCTTCTCAAAATATGTTCACAGGATAAAAGGGGGTCTTGCGGATAACTTCGCCTACGCGCGTACGCTTAAATGGCCTCGCAAGAAAGGTGAGGAGCTTTTTATTTTGCGCTTTTCAGAAATGTTTCGTCATGAAAGGGGCCTGACCTATCGCCACTGAGTCTAGGAGAGCAAGATATATTAACGGACGCCATCAAACCTTTGCAGATGTTTCATATTGCGTGTGTTTGTCTTCAAAAATTTTAAAGATATGCTCTATATTGGTTAGGATTCATTTATTGGATAGTCTTTTCGTTGGATTTTGGCGTGTATCCAACGAAAAGACCATTCAAAAATGTTATTCAAATTTTTTTGGTAGTCACCCCCCATATGGAAAAGCCATGTACTATCAAATACTATACACGTCCGTGGCTCATTACCATTTTTCGTCACCACGTATATTTAAGACGTATGTCCACTAAGTCCTAAACCACCCGTATATCAGTAGCGGCTCGCGGGTCTAAAAACAGGTGTAGTGCAGGAAGGGACAAAAGCGCATCCACCATTTTAGCAAAATTGAAAATACACAACTATCAAAAGTCTAAGTAAAAAGTCTTAATATCTAAACTAACCTAAATTTTATACACCAAATCAATCCTATCTTTTAATGCAACAAATTTATCAATTATATCTTCATAAAATGGTTGAGTTTTTATCAGTTCCTGTAGAAGCTCCTTTTGAATTGAAATATTGGCCAAAGATAAAAATCTATCTTGGGATATAGTGTTTCTTAGGAAAGTTTTTAACGCTTAAGACAAGAAAAACTCCGTATCACTGACACGCTTGTTGACGGTATTGTTAAAATTTGCGAAAAAAGTTTATACGCCTCGGTAAAAATGTCTTTATTTGCGTCAACTTGTTTTACTAACTGCTGCAATGAAATATTTCTCTAACTTTCATCAGCAAATATTAAGCCAAGTTTATTTTTGAGCCGCTGATTTCTTGGAAATGATTCGGCATATATCTCCAATAAATTTTGAAAAGAATCAGTGGAAAAAGTTTGGTTGTACTGGCCAAACTTTGCAGTATCAGCAAGACAAAAAAATTGTAGTTTGTAACAATCTTTGAATCTTAATTCCATTTCCATCAAAATATGATCTAATATTTCATAGGGAAGTGCTCTGTACTGTCCTTTAATTTCTTCCTGTGAAAAATCACTGTCGCGGATATTTCTCAAACGGAAACAATCGAAATAATACGTGAAACCCAACAAAACGACCAAAACCTATATTATCTGCAGAAAATTATCTGTTTAAGGGTAGCGATTTACCAAGCAATACACCTGATACTTCCACCCGCGATTCTGGCCGCCGGCAAGTATAGCGTTGTCATGGCAACGGAGCGTCAAAGCGTAAACAAAACCCCACATGAGGTGTATACTTCGGTCCGTTTTATATTTGCAATACACTTGTCGCGTTGCCGAAAGATGAGGAAAGCGACTCGCGCCAGCGGTTAATTTACATGCTAGATTTTCCATGGTGTATTTTACAAATAAGGAATAGAAATGAGAAAAATTAATTCAATAATAGTAATGTTTTTTTTATGTTTTATTATTTATTTTTGGTGAAGTGGCACTTCACTTACTACACCTGAATAGCCGCCACTGCCGTATATTAAAATTATTTTTTATTAATTACAGGTATTGCTGATCGTATGCAAAAAGAAATCACAGCACTAGCCCCATCAACAATCAAAATCAAAATCATCGCTCCCCCAGAAAGAAAATACTCCGTCTGGATCGGTGGATCTATCTTGGCATCTCTCTCCACCTTCCAACAGATGTGGATCTCAAAACAAGAATACGATGAATCCGGCCCTGGAATTGTCCACCGCAAATGCTTCTAAGCTAAATGTGATTCGTTTTCGATTTTTTTTTGATAAACATTTTGTTAAAAATATTCACGTACGGCACTGTATCGCCGTAGCACTGCCCCTAAAGACTTTTGTACTAAATTTTTGTTTTCGTTTTTTTCAGAGAACTAAAGACCTTGTACCTTAGAATTTAAGTTTAATTATTGTTAAATTATAAATAATATAAGAGTTTAAATTTTTAAAAAGACATCTTAGACTAATAAAGTATTTGTATGTAAGTTGTTCAATACATTTTGGTTTATAAGTAAAACTCTATTTTTTTCCTCGTTTTTTAACCTCGTTACCAAAGGAAAACATACATTTTTCTCTACACCAAAAATCTTAAAGTATTTAAGTTTGGTGTCAACAAACTTCATCTTACCTCGTTTAAAGACAACTACTAACGTTATAGTATTTAGACTTATGGATGGTGGAGGGAGAATAACCCTCTGAATGTTTTAAAAAGTGTCCGTTGAAAGAAGCAACTTAAGGTGGCGCCACCGTAGCCAGAGGAGATTTTTTAACCAATGAGCATGAATTATTAGAGTGAGATACAAAATGAAAACGGACAGATAGATACAAAATAAAAAAGGAAAGAAATACCATAATCCCACCACTGGCTACTGTGCATAGATAACATACATTTAGATTCGCAGTGGCAAGAAGCATTTTTCGGATTTTTACGACCGCGCGCAGTGGGTGGACGAACATGCGCACTTAAAAACCTTGGCAAAATACAAACACCGGCACCCCGTACCCTTCGTCCGCGGTCTGACCGTAACGCTCATTAGCTACCGTACTTCGAACGGAAAACCAGGACGCGGTCAACAAATTTTTTCCTATAATGCGAATAGTTTGTTTGGGTCCGGGTGCGTTTACCCTCAACTGGCTTGCGTACAAACCGGTTTTTCGCCCATAAAATGTAACTTTTGTTTTGCGCGTTTAACACTGGCAATCCATCGAAATCAGTGCTACTGTGGCGCCATCCCAATTTGCTACATTCCGATGGCCACTTTTTCAACTTTCCATAAAAGATGGTTATCCTCCCCTCCACCATCCATATTTAGACTTTTAGTCTTCGTGGATTGTTAAAAAAACAATAAAAACGTTAACAAACTGGTCGCGACATTCGGCCATATTGCTTTGACGTGTGATGACGTCACATCTCCCATTTTTTGGCCATGTTGTTCAGTGCCGGAGATATATAGTTTATTGTATTAGTAGAACAACCGTTTACACAACAGTTTTTAATTGTTATTAAGTTGTAAATTCTTTTACTTTAAATAAAAAACATTTGGAATTACATCTTTCAACAAATATCACTTCCAAAACAATGCAAAATGAAATGCGCAAATTCTAGACACCAGTGGATTGATCTTTAGCTTTGATTTTTTCCCAGTCTTGCCAACTTTTCTCCGTGAAGTACCCTTCCTTGCGTCCCCGACCTCAAACTGCCTAAAAGTTGAGGATGTGTCGCAATCTATTCCCAGTATAAATATAAACTAACCTTGGTAACAAACAGGGCCGTATTAACTGCTTGAGGCACCCTAGGCTAAAATTCCCGAAGCGCCTAGTTTACATCAAAAAGATTTTGAAGAGCAAAAAAAAAAGTCCTTTCCTCCGTTGCGCCTATTTTAAGTGCCAGGCGCCTTACCTTACCCAAAATAAAATTTGATAACAAAAAAATAGGTAATTTCTCCTCCTTTTCACGCCTATTTGCCTATTTCATTCCAAAGCACCTTATTCACCCTACACTTTTTTAAAAAAACTCCCCTGTCTAGCGCCTATTACTCCCCTGTCAGGCGCCTATTTTTTCATTTCTAGTCAGCCTAATGGATAATAAGGCCCTGGTAACAAACATTTAAGGTCGCCCTTGTTTAAGTGAAAGTTTCACACTATTTTAGTACTTTTTTGCCAATAGCCCAATAGTTTTTCTTTATCTAATCCACTTGCCTTGCAATTCTTTTTCTACCAAGCGGTATTGGCGAATTTTCATAAGTGCCCTCCGCTAACCACCGCGTGCTACAGAGAAACAATACAATTGGTCGACGTTTTTATACTATATTTCTCTTTTAACTCCCTGCAGGGCGCATATGTGCTTCCTTCTTTGGTTAAATGCATGTTGCATTGCCATATGAACCCATAAGGTTAATTTAAATGCCGCCGAGTGAATTAGCTTGATTCTGTATTAACCAGGTTTCACATAGCAATAGATTTCTTGATAGATAGTTGTTTTAAGGATCAATTATTTGATTTGGTTTTCAAAAATAAAATTTTTAAGTGGATCTTTGACCCTAATGACCTTATGGATAAGCCGCGCCTTACCAAACACCTTATTTATACAATACTAATTTGTACGACTATTTAGTATATTCGTTATATCAGCATTTAACATATGGCCACCACATACTCCAGATTTAAACGCATGTGACTTTTTCCAGGGTACTCTTAAAAAATAGTTTTCATAAGGCTTCGATGAAGCACCGCCAATCTTGGGACATCAGTTAGAGCACAGTTAAGTCAAAAATAAAACGAAAAAGAACTATCTATAATAATTTATTTAAAATTATATTTTGCATAATAAAATGACATCTCTATAAAGCCACTTAATATGGGTGAAAATAAATTTGTACATATTTTACATAACTCTTAAAAAGAAAAATATTACATAATATCATTTGAGAATAGGGCCATCAGAAAAATACTTTTTTATAAAAAAATTGATTTTCGGTAATTATCGTTTGCAGATGGTTTTCTTTATATATTTAACATATTTCAGTTTTTGTTGTTATTTTCTGCATATTATTTTTGTAGTAATGATACATAACAATTATGTAACGAATACTTATTTTCGTAAATATTGTCAATTAAAAACGTATACCTAATTTATTATTACTCTCACAGGTATACAGGGCGTTCAAAAATGACAAAACTATGCTGACATTCTTAAAAAATGCCCTAAGGACCTTATGTCATACGTCCATTCAAAGATTTCTTATTGACAAAAATAAATAAGCGAGAAGATTTCTTTGAAAATTTTGTTTATTTGGCAAAAATTAAAAATTACCTTTTAACTACAAAAAGTATTTTTATTATGGACCCATAAAATGAGCGAGACTAGTTCAATCACATTAACCTAAAAAAGAAGATTGCAACTCAACTATCTTAAATACTTAAAAAACGTAAATATATTCTCAAAATTTGTTACGCGAACCAATAACCCGTTTCTACGATAGATCTCTTGCAAAAATATTTAATAATTAATTTTCATTAGCAAATTTTACAACAGACATCCATCGTAAGAAACGGCTATCGCAAAAAAAAGAAAACAAAAAAATCACACGTGGTATGTCACTTATAAACTAATCTAAAAACTTTTATCAGTCACAAGGATAACGGAATCATATTAGTCACTGCCACAGATGCATAACTCAATTCCTTTTGGCTACTGACTTAGGTATCGGCCACGATACCTAAGCGTAAGCGGCCAGCGTAGAGCGCTGTCTTTGATCTTTATGCGAGAATAAATGAACTTTTTTTAAATCAGCAGGCTGCAATATTCCTGAGCGAAAAGGCCGTGCCGCTGGCCGCTCAGAAACAAACGAGCGTTTCTAACGTATATAAACTGGTTTAAAGACGCTGTTTACCACAAAATATTTTAGTCACTACCGGCAACATAAAGAAATTCTTATCGTGGCCAACGCCTTAAGCACAAACAAATGAATAAAAAGGCTCTCCATTGGTCAAATACGTTTGTAACCGTGACTACTGATTTTTGGACCAATACGCTACATTTTGATTCAGCTGTTTTGCTTTCGTCATCCTCAAAGTGTTTGTTCATTCACAATAATTGTGATTTTGCATCTGTACTGGACTTTTTTGTTCTGTGGTACGCTTATTAAAAATGTTTATTTTGCTGATGCAGAGATGATAGATTTTAACTTATTTTAGAGCTTACTTTTTTGCTTTTTTGAAACTTTTAAAATCTAATTTAAGTAATATCTCGGTTGAACTATTAAAATTTTGGTTAAATTTTTACTTATTGGAGACCACGAGCCGATTTAGATGATTTTTCGTATATAGAGGACTTTTTAGAACGCTGATCACCAATCTAAAAGGAATTTTGGTTGGTAACGTGTCGTTCTCGAAATATTCATAGTCAAACTTAAAAAGAAAACTTCATTATAGCAATTTCAATAACGCTTCTTTTGCACGAATTGTTGAGTTTGGAGTTAAATTGACCAACAATATTTTATAAACCCCATTTTAAAAACCCCTTTATTTTATTTGTTTTACACATTTTTTCATTAAATTGCAAAGCTTTTCTTTAATCATTTCAATCGTAGTGTGCCATGGCACACAAAGCTTTGTAATTTAAAGGAAAAATGTGTGAAATAAATAAAAACAGGTTTTTAAAATAGTTTTTAAAATATTGTAAGCTAATTTAGGTTTAAATCAGGAATTGTGGACAAAAGAAAGGAAAAAATTAGTAAAATGAAGTAAATTTGCGTGCAATGGATATCTCGAGAACGAAAACGATGACGACTTAAATTCAAATTCGTAATTAGCTATTCAATAAACCCCGAATGCAAAAAGAAGGTAATTCTAGAAACCTGCGGCAACTTCGACTTGAACGAAATTTAGTATACGGGGTTTTGGCCGCTGATCACGAATCTAAAAGAATTTTTTGGTGGATACGTTTCGTTCTCGAGATATTCATCATCAAAGTTCAAATTTAAACTAAGCTTATTTTCACTATATTCCCCTCTTTTGCACACAATTCTTGATTTAAAGCTAAAGTGGCACAAAATATTTGATTTTTACCTTTTAAAACCCCATTTTTCTACGTTTTTTACATTATTTTTGTATTAAATTGCGTGGCTTTTCTTTGATAATGCGGCAACCATACATACACATAGGGCTTCATGGCACACTGGGATTTGAAATGATTCAAAGTATAGCTATGCAATTTAATGCAAAAATAATGTAAAATACGTAAAAAACGGGGTTTTAAAAGGTGAAAATCAAATATTGTGTGCCACTTTAGCTTTAAATCAAGAATTGTGTGCCAAAAGGAGGGGAAATATTGTAAAATAGGATTAGTGTAAATTTCGAGTCTGATGATGAATATCTCAAGAACGAAACGTTTCCGCCAAAAAATTCTTTCAGATTCGTGATCAGCGCCCCAAAAAAAACCCCGTATACCAAATTTCGTCAAAATCGGAGTTGCGCAGGTTTCTAGAAAATTACCAAAAAAGTTATCAAAATTTTTGTGGTGTCCGATAAGTAAACAATTACGATTTTTGCCAAATAGGATGATACCCTTTTTAAAAAAATCTCCAAAAAGCAAACAGTTCCCCATAAATAGGTGTGGAGTCTAAAGAACCGCAATAAAATTATGTACCATGTATAGTCGGTTCTTTAGTTCCTAAGAAATATTTAATCTAAACTGAGGACCGTTTTTTAAATTTGCATGTACAGTTTCGACTCTTTCTATATTCGCTTGTATGAATGTAATATCACAAAATATACAACAAAAAAGATAAAAAAGTAATGCCATCTGCTCAAGAACCTTAACTACTGAAGAAGTGCAGTACTGCTCTCTCGGAGTTGCTAGAAGGGCAATCAAATTGGCTAATTCTTCAGAACAGAAGCCGTAAAAACGTTCCTAGAGCTTATAAAAGTTGTTTTAGTTTTCAATCCTCAATTTAGATTGTTAAAAATAGTAATTTGGCATTAATTATACATTTTACCTTGGCTTACATTAAAAATTGAAGGAATCACGTTCAACAAGAATTGAATAAGATATGTAACACTTATTATATACATGGAATGGATTTTTTAGTTTAAGATATACGTTTAGAAAACACAGTTACAATACCTAATCGCTTCTTAAAATGCCGGTATAAAAATAGCATAATCGTAACACATATAAAAATTTTAAATATTGAAATGCAACAAAGATAGTCTGAATAATTATGCTAGATTCTGTAAAGAGGTGCGAGAGAAAAGGACACATGAATTTGACAACATTGTAAGTAGGCTGGTATTTAGGGTAATTTATAGCAATAAAAATATCTAATAAGTGGTCCATAGCTTTAAAGGTTAAACAAATTTGACTAACCACAGGGTCTTTCCAGTGACGAAAATTTTTGTGCGTCACGCTCCAGGGCTTGAAGCCTTGAACTGCTCTAAAAAGTTAGTCACTGGAACGCATCCTTAGACAAGGAAAGAGAGATACTTTAAGAAATTTTAAAATTTCCGTTGTTTTTAACCTTCTTGGCTTTATAATAATAACTCCTTTTAATATCTAATTCCATTTTAAATAAATAATTTTAAAAATCCATCCTTAATCATAAAAACACGTTTGAAGCACAAACCAAAAGAGGGGTTGGCATGAGGGGGCAAGGGGGAAAGAAACGGAGTAGCTCAGGTGCATAACACTTTCCGTCACTGGAACGCCATAAAGTAAAACGAAATGCTCCTGAACTACTCGGGAGCGCTCTATTTGCGTCACTGGAACGCCACTCAGACTAACTACACTGTAAACATTTGCCACATGGTCAATCAGCTGATTTTATACCATGTATATAGATCAAATTTGGCGATAAATATTTACAGAAATTATCCGATTTTTGGTTTATGTCGGGTCTAGAAACAAGCACTTTTGAAAACAAGGCATTAAAGCTGAATTTATAGCCTGTCGTTACCGTCACCAATCGCCGTTTAACGTTTCGGTTTCTGATATGGTTTATAAAAACGGTAAACAGAAAATATAAATTGACAAAAAAGTTGCTGTTTCATCTTCTAACAGAAAACTTCAAACGGAAAACGGAAACAGCAACGTCAATCTATAAATCCAGTTTAAATTTCAGAAAAAATTGGGCAATCCTTGTCCAAAAACCTAAATAAAAAATAATGGGTAACAATGAGTGTTTCGAGCAATTTTATATAAAACTACGAAACGTAAGTTCTTGGTTAGTTCTGGTTAGTTCAGACTTAAACTGCAGACGCAACAAAACCGATTTTGTGCATTTTTCATAATAATAACCTCTAAAACACTTAACACAAGTCGTAGAATGACTTTTTCTATTTTTTTTAAATTATTCCAATAAATCAAAAAAAATATTTAAAAATACGTTACAAACTGCAAAATATGACAATCAACTGTCATAGTGCCTTAAGAAGGTTCAAAAAGTATTCAATAGGGGAGTTTATTCTGAATTTCTCATGCATTGCATATTTATCCCAATTAACTTAGACTTTCACCTCGGAATCTCACGGAATAAGCTGAATATCTGCACACACCTTTATTTTGGTACAAAATAATCTCCTAAAATCCCTTATGATATCGTGTAGGGAACTCGAGATATGACAGGTCAAATGTCAAAAATCAGTTTTTGCGAATATCTCGTTTCCTTCACTTTTAATCGTATTTATATTTATTATAAAAGTCGTAGAACACAAATTCTTTACAAATTTGATTCTAAGCATATTTTGTCATACCAACGGATCTGATAATAGAGGGCGCAGTGTGTAAAGCACTTTACTGTATGTATATACCTTAGCACGCAATTAATCGTGATTTTTAGTCTCATATGTTATCTTTTACTTTAGTATTTGTTAAATATTACGATTGATTGCGTGCTAAGGTATATACAATATACATACAGTAAATTGCTTTACACTCTGCGCCCTCTATTATCAGATCCGTTGGTATGGCAAAAATATGCTTAGAATCAAATTTGTAAAGAATTTTGTGTTCTACAACTTTTATAATAAATATAAATGCAATTAAAAGTAAAGGAAACGAGATATTTGCAAAAACTTATTTTTTTGACATTTGACCTGTCATATTTAGAGTTCCTTACACGATATCATAGGGATTTTTAGGAGAGTATTTTTTGTACCAAAATAAAGGTATTTACAGATATTCAGCTTATTTCGTGAGATTCCGAGATTGACTCCTCTAATTTAACTAAGATGACTGGGGTAATTATGATAGTTCACTTTAGGTTATTAAACGATGCTATGACACCGGGTGGTAAAATCTGTAGATACACGTTTCTATCAGTATCTAGCACAATTAATCAAGACGTAACATTTTAAAAATAGTTCATTTAACTTAAGGTAAAAAATCTAATTTATTTTTCTAATCAACACAGCTTTTACTATATTTCCTCTGTTCTCTAATTTCACTTTATCAAAAGATATGTATCCTGTTTTAAACTTGTCTTAGTCCACTTAAGAAAAATACGATTGGTCAACCAATGTCATTGTTATATGTCAATTATACACAAGACTAAAAGATTGTTTCAAGAGTATGGATGGTGGAGGGGAGGATAACCATCTGAATGTTTTAAAAAGTGTCCGTCCAAAGGTGCAACTTAAGGTGGCGCCACAGTAGCCAGAGGAGATTTTTTAACCAATGAGCATGAATTATTAGAGTGAGATACAAAATAAAAAAGGACAGATAGATACAAAATAAAAAGGAAAGAAATACCAAAATCTCTCCACTGGCTACTGTGGCGCCATCCCAATTTGGTACATTCCGATTGCCACTTTTTCAACTTGTCCGCCATAAAGATGTTATCCTCCTCCACAATCCATATTCAAGAGTCATATTTTTACATGTTGCGCCATCTACATTCACTTTTCTGGCGCCATAGATATACCAACTTAAACAACAAAAAATATTTTCATAATCTTGTATATCATGCCTAAAATCATCGGAAAAATACTGATTCATAGAAACACAAAAAATATTACAAATTAAACTAAAAAGTTCTTATAAATAAAGTATATATAAAATATTTAAAACGGCGATAAAATATTTTTGCCAGTTATACATAAATAATATTTTTACTAGCTAGGAAGATCTCTACAAAATAGAAACGAGGGAACAAAATTATTTTGTTATCAGGTACTTGTCACAGAGATTAACGTTAAATTGATACTGTATACTGTAATGTTTTCAAAGTCGGTGCCCCTGATAACTCCAAAACTACTGCACCGATCCTTTTGAAATTTTAAACACTATTTCTGTACATCATTTACGAGGTAACGCTGTCGAGTTTTTTTTAAGCGCATTGGTTTAAGGGGAGTAAGGTATTCAATTCACAACTCACGTTTTCAAAGTCGGTGCCCCTGATAACTCCAAAACTACTGCACCGATCCTTTTGAAATTTTAAACACTATTTCTGCACATCATTTACGAGGTAACGCTGTCGAGTTTTTTTTCATAATTTTGATTTTGCAATAACAAATTAGCCGATTTTTTCCCACAAAATTGTGTTTTTCACTTCAAAGTGTTCGAAAAAATGAAAAAAATTTGGAAAAAAAAAAAACTCGACAGCGTTACCTGAGGAAAACTATTATCTAACGAATGAACTTTGATTTTTGATTTCGGATGATCCAGCACCAAGTTATGAGGGCACCGCAATTCAACTTTTTTCGAGACACGTCGAACAATTGCTGCCATTGCCGTATTTTTTAATATTTTTTGTAAAAATTTGATGAAACATTCTTCGAATGTCATACTTTAATGTACCATTGGTTGAGTAAATAAATTTTAACTGTGTCGTCAGAAAAAAATCACGAAAACATGGCTTTTTTGTACGATTTGACCTTAGAATATCTGTACATACCTTTATTTTGGTACAAAAATACTCTCCCTAAAAATCCCCCTATGATATCTGTGTAAGGAACTCGAAACATGACAGATCAAATGTCAAAAAAATCAGTTTTTTGCGAATATCTCGTTTCCTCTTACTTTCAATTGCATTTATATTTATTATAAAAGTTGTAGAACACAAAATTCTTTACAAATTTGATTCTAAGCATTTTTTGTCAGACCAACGGATCCGATAATAAAGGGCGCAGAGTGTAAAGCACTTTACTGTATGTACATACCTTAGCATGCAATCAATCGTGATTTTAGTCTAATATGTCATCTTTTTACTTAAGTATTTGCTAAATATCACGATTGATTGCGTGCTAAGGCTATGTACATACACTAAAGTGCTTTACACTCTGCGCCCTCTATTATCGGATCCGTTGCTCGTGACAAAAAAATGCTTTAAATTAAATTTGTAACAGAATTTTGTGTTCTACAACTTTTTACTAATATATATAAATGCGATTAAAAGTAAAGGAAGGAAGGAGATATCCGCAAAAATCAAGCTGTTTTTTACATTTGACCTTGATCTTATTTCGAGTCTCCTTACATGATATCATGGGGATTTAAAGGAAAGTATTTTGTGGCCTGTGAAATAAAGGTAGCGCGTACAGATATTTAGCTTATTCTGTAAGATTCCGCGATTAACCCCGTAATTTAAATAAGATGACTGGGGTAACTATGATTTTCAGAAATAACAGCCACAATATAGATTTTAAAAGAAAAAAATAATAATAAAAACATTTTTTTATACTTTGGAAACTTAAAAAGCCCCTTTTTTAAATAGGTTTTAAAATTAACATCCCTCTTTTGTACCAGACCAACTTTTTATTATATATTTTTGATGCTCTGACTTCATATCCAGAGTCCGATTTGCTCCATCCTGTTTGAGTTTTGAGTAAACTGCAAAAAACTCCACTTTGCAGCAACTTTAGGTGTTTTCGTGAGTTACTTAAAACTTAAGCCTGATGCAGTAAAACGGACTCCAAATCCAAATTTAGGGCATCAAAAATCATATGAACAAGTTGGTCTGGTCAAAAATTCAGGACATCAAAAACATATGAAAAAGTTGGTCTGGTCAAAAAATTCAGGACATCAAAAAACATATGAAAGTTGGTCTGGTCAAAAGTAAATTTTGTCATGTTTGAGGATAAGAATATGTTAAAATGTATTTTATTCGTAAGCAAAGTAAAACTCTCAACATTTCAAATTTCTTACATTGGCACTGATGTTCCCAAAATAAAAAAAATGTTTCATTAGTATTTGACACTTGTCAATTTAATGTTAATCTCGGTACCTCATAAAATACACACCTTAAGTGTATATATATAGGTGAAAACACATGCGTAAGACGAGTATACATAACCTCACAATTGGAGTAAATATTTTATCATGGGCTTGAGTTTCACTGGGGTTCTTAGACAGCAGAAACCTGGGTTTCTTCGTCATCTGTAAGAGAAAAACAGCATTAGCAATGCATCAAATAAGGTATATTATAATAGTCGAGCTGGGGAGTCGGTGGTTGATAGAATGATCTAGTCTAGAGCTGGCAGCCCAATTGACTAATCTGCAAGGTGCAAAGCTACTATTTGGTGTATGATTAAGTAAAAGAGTCTGCTTAAACAATGTTGTAACTTACATTGTATCAACTATTCAGGAGGGACAAAGATCTACATATTATGTTTTATTGGCGATTTAAAAATACAAAAATAAAAACGTGGTGAACTATTATGGTATATTTATTTCTTAGTAGGCCTTACTGAAAAGTAACAATACTTTACAGTAACAGGGGGCCCATGATACTCAACTATCAAAAGTCTAAGTAAAAGTCTTAATATCTAAACTTCCCTAAATTTTATACACCAAATCAATCCTTCTATCTTTTAATGCAGCAAATTTATCAATTATATCTTCATAAAATGGTTGAGTTTTTATCAGTTCCTGTAGAAGCTCCTTTTGAATTGAAATATTGGCCAAAGATAAAAGTCTATCTTGGAATATAGTGTTTCTTAAGAAAGTTTTTAAACGCTTAAGACAAGAAAAACTCCGTTCCACTGACACGCTTGTCGACGGTATCGTTAAAATTAGCGAAAAAAGTTTATACGCCTCGGTAAAAATGTCTTTATTTGCGCCAACTTGTTTCACTAACTGCTGCAATGAAATATTTCTATAACTTTCATCAGCAAATATTAGGTCAAGTTTATTTTTGAGCCGCTGATTTTTGAAAATGATTCGGCATATATCTCCAATAAATTTTGAAAAGAATCAGTGGAAAAAGTTTGGTTATACTGGCCAAACTTTTGCAGTATCAGCAAGACAAAGAAAATTGTAGTTTTGTAACAATTTTCGAA